>CM064521.1:57767164-57915333 GCA_032716605.1 Paralithodes platypus | reverse complement strand
ATTACAATTTTGAGAAGGATCTGTGGTAGTAAAAAGGGTTAAGTAAGATTGTTTGAAGCCTGTTAATTGCTTAGAGGCCCTTTTTAAACTGAATAAAATCGCCTAACAGGAGCCAGAATAAATTTAAAGAGACGCCGCCGGTACAGAAGGGGTTAACGTATGGGTATGTAGGGTGAGGCAGGTTAGCCCATTCAGTACCAGGGACGTCCTTTTTATCATATTCTGGCAACTAGTAGACGATATTATTCAGCTTAGGAAGGACGTCTAACAATAATAAGGCTTCGATACATCTCAACCAACCCTTTTAACTACCACAGATCTTTTCTAAGCTGCATAATATCGTCAAAATAAAGCTAGCATAAAGTATAGCCCACGTCGCTGGTACTCAAAGATTAGACGATATCATTCAGCTTAAAAGGACGTCTAGCAAAATAAGGGTTCAATATATCTCAACCAACCCTTTTAACTACCACAGATCCTTCCTAAGCTGCATAATATAGCTAGAATAAAGTATAGCACACGTCGCTGTGTGTGCGTGTGTTTTTTTTTTTTTTTTTGTTTTTGTTTTTTTAGGAAGGGGGAAGGAAGGTGTTAGTGGAGGGGGAAGGATAGGGTTGGGGGTACTCAAAGGGTTAAGGGGGAAGGAAGGTGTTAGTGGGGGAGGGGAAGGATAGGGTTGGGGGTACTCAAAGGGTTAAGGGTGGTTCGGGGCGGGTCTGGTTTGTCTTGGGGTCCAGGTCACGTGACGCCACACACACACACACCGCATTAGGTAGTACGCGGCGCCACAACAGACTGGAGCCGGTATCGCACGAGTAATTGTGTCTATTGATGATGATGATGATGATGGTGATGTTAATATACTCCTTATTCTCTCTCTCTCTCTATCTATCTATCTATCTATCTATCTCTATCTATCTATCTATCTATCTATCTATCTATCTATCTCTCTCTCTCTCTCTCTCTCTCTCTCTCTCTCTCTCTCTCTCTCTCTCTCTCTCTCTCTCTCTCTCTCTCTCTCTTTCTCTTTCTTTCTTTCTTTCTTTCTTTCTTTCTTTCTTTCTTTCTTTCTTTCTTTCTTTCTTTCTTTCTTTCTTTCTTTCTTTCTTTCTTTCTTTCTTTCTTTCTTATGTGCGTGTGAATTTAATTAATCCGACCTTGAATCTTTACTAGCATATTATCATTCGATGCCCGATGTGCAACTTACTTCAAAGGGCTGTCAACAGATGGCGGGCAGAACAGCTATAGTTTATTCGCTGTAAGTAGGCGAGAAATCATAACCTCTATCCTCTGTAACTCAAAAAAGGTTAGAGCAAATTAGCTATAAATTTCCACATCTATTCCTTGACTGACTCTTCCCAAATGGTAGAAATATTAGCTCGATTACTATAGTAGTTTTTTAGTTACAGAGGTTAGAGGTCATGGTTTTTCGCCTACTTACAGCGAATAAACTATAGCTGTTCTGTCCGCCATCTGTTGACAGACCTTTGAAGTAAGTTGCACATCGGGCATCGAATGATAATATGCTAGTAAAGATTCAAGGTCGGATAAATGAAACCAGGGAATGGGTGTGGATGAATTCATGTGGGCAACAGTACAGCCCTCTCGGGATAATGGGACTACTCTTTGGTCTGGACAAGGGGCATGTACCTAGGCTAGTATGTATGTAAACTAGGTTGACCAATCTAAAAACAACTTCGCGAGGAATTGACCACTTGCGAGTTTCAGGGTATAAGGAAGTTAGAGCCGTAAACATCGATACTAAACAGAAATGCAATAATAATGTACGTTTCTATTGGATAACAAGTATGTTGAATTGGGGTTTATGTATTTATGTAAGTAGTACAACCACAATTTAGGTGATAATTCTGTTAATTATCGTTGTCTACAGCTCCAACTTCCCTATAGAACGAAACTCGCAAGTCGACAATTATACAGTAGGCGCGTGAGTGGGCTTGTGAACGAAGAGTAATAGTAATTTTGGTAGACAATAATTATAGTCGGTTTCATTTCATCTGGCGGTAAATTCAGTGTCTTAGCTGCTGATTTATCGAGTGTTAATGGAAATGTATGAAATTGCTATGTATCTGTCAGATTATTGGTAAGGTTTCATAATTAATAAACAATTTCGCTAACAAATCTTCGGACTAGACGAGTAAACAAGATCGGGACATTGCAATTAACTGTCAGCTGGAAAACACAGACTATAATGATACTAATCCTATTCCTCTATATATGTTATTATATTGTGTGTGTGTGCGTGTGTGAACAAAATATATATAAAAAGATAGATAGATAGATAAAAGTAGATACCAGTACGTAGAGAGAAGGTGGGAGAGGAAGGTGATTGCACTACACTTTAATGTTTGGAATCGGTACTGTAAGGGAGTTACAGTGGTGTGTGTGTGTGTGTGTTATTGTGTGTATTACAGTGGTGTGTGTGTCTATGTTATTGTGTGTATTACAGTGGTGTGTGTGTGTGTGTGTTGCATAATAAATCGTAGGCAGTGTCCACCAACCTTTAACTGTCTTCGTGGTGCGATGTATAAGGTGTTGATTTTCGGTGTGAGCATCCTGGGTTCGAGTCCACGGACTGCCACATGTGTTTGTAAATTTCATTAATCGATTTTAGGAGTATGGTTGGTTGTTGGAAGGAACATAATAATTGTGAGTGTGTGTGTGTGTGTCTGTTTTATTGTGAGTGTGTGTGTGTGTCTGCGTGTATTATTTTATTTTTTCTATGTGATTGAGGGAGGCAAAAGGCAAAAGCGAGTGCCTCCCCCATAGTTGAAAGAGTGACAGGGCCAAAATCAAGGGAGGTTCGAGCCAAAATGCCTGGACACACGGAGTTTGAAGCAGTTTAAGTCATAGGAAGAGGGAAAGACTGATTCTGGGAGAGAGTTTCAGAGCTCAGCTGTTGAGTAGAAGAAAGTTTGAGAGTAACGTTTCACTCTTGGGTTGGAGAGTTGCACAGAGTAGGGGTGGGATTGAGTTGCAAGACGGGTACCACGTGCCCTACGAAAAGGAGGTGGTATACACTGGGAAAGCTCTGAGGAACACTGATTATTATAGTAGCGATAGAATAGCGAGAGAGATGCAACATTGCGGCGGAGAGAGAGAGAGATTGCAGAGAGTTGGTGAGTGGACGGGAGTTAATGATACGAAAGGCCTGTGTGTGTGTGTGTGTGTGTGTGTGTGTGTGTGGTTTGTATTGCGTGTGTCTAAGTGAGAGATTGGTTTACTGATTACATGTGTTTATCATGCACCAAATATACTTTGCAAAGACACATAAAGAAAAAGAAACTGGCACATACGACTTAAGGGGGGGGGGGGGCACCTGCTTTTTTTTCTCTCTTTTTCTCGGCCCCATTCAGCCAACTGTTTTAAGACGTTTATCCCCATCCAGGTGTCGATTTCTGCCTGGCGATCGATAGCAAGCCAGCATTGTATGGAAAAATCCGGCTTCGCCGGAGAAATTTCTCTATCGAAAAATATAGAAATCTAGCTTGCTGTAAAACAAAAATATATATGCTGGCTCGCTACTGCTCGCCAGGAAAATATTGACACCTGGATAGGGGTAAACATCTTAAAACAGTAGGCTGAATGGGGCCGAATGGATACAAGCCAATGAGAGAGGGAGAGAAAGAGAGAACAAAACGAGGTGGGTTCCCTTAATAGATATATATAGTTACAATGATTATGACCTATTGTATTTGTATTCATGTGAGAACTGTAAATCGCAAGATACCATTATTTTACGGAATGTGTAAGAGAAAGTGTATGTATGTATGTTTGTATGTATGTGTGTATGTATGTATGTATGTATATTATGCATGTATGTATGTGTGTATGTATATGTATGTACCGGTATGTATGTATATATGTATGTATGTTTGTATGTAGTTGTACCGGTATGTATGTATATATGTACCGGTATGTATGTATATATGTACCGGTATGTATGTATGTATGTATCACCGAGTCTTTTTATGTGTGGGTGAGTAAGTGCGTCGTGTATGTGTGAGAGAGAATGTATGTGTGTGCGTTTGTTTGAGTGTAATTGTGGAATAGTGTATTTTTCCAGTATGTGTGTGTGCTTGTACGTTTTGCATGTGTGTGTGTGTATGTTTAATATAGTGAGTGTATGTGGGTTTGTGTGCAAATGAGGAAGCGTGTGTGTAGGTGACTATATGATTGTTAGATAGAATGAGTGTGTGTGTGTGTGTGTGTGTGTGTAGTATAGAGTGGGTATGTGTATGTAGCATAGAATGAGTGAGTGTGTGTGTATGTATAGTATAGAGAGTGTGTGTGTGTATTATAGCATAGAATGAGTGAGTGTGTGTATAGTACAGAGAGAGTGTGTGTGTGTATGTAGTATAGAATGTATGTGTGTGTGTATGTAGCATAGAATGTATGTGTGTGTATGTAGCATAGAATGTATGTGTGTGTATGTAGCATAGAATGTATGTGTGTGTATGTAGCATAGAATGTTTGTGTGTGTATGTAGCATAGAATGTATGTGTGTGTGTATGTAGCATAGAATGTATGTGTGTGTGTATGTAGCATAGAATGTATGTGTGTATGTAACATAGAATAGAATGAGTGAATGTGTGTGTATGTAGTGTAGAATGTGTGTGTGTGTATGTAGCATAGAATGTGTGTGTGTGTGTATGTAGCATAGAATGTGTGTGTGTTGTAGAATGAATGTGTGTGTGTATGTAGCATAGAATGTGTGTGTGTGTGTGTATGTGTAGCATAGAATGTATGTGTGTGTGTATGTCATAGAATGTGTGGTGTGTGTGTATGTAAGCTGGTGGTGTGTGTGTATGTGTGTGTGTGTGTATGTAGCATAGAATGAGTGAATGTGTGTGTATGTAGCATAGATGTAGTGTGTGTGTATGTAGCATAGAATGTGTGTGTGTGTATGTAGCATAGAATGTGTGTGTGTGTATGTAGCATAGAATGTGTGTGTGTGTATGTAGCATAGAATGAGTGAATGTGTGTGTATGTAGCATAGAATGTTTGTGTGTGTGTATGTAGCATAGAATGTGTGTGTGTGTGTGTATGTAGCATAGAATGTGTGAATGTGTGTGTATGTAGCATAGCATGTATGTGTGTGTATGTAGCATAGAATGTTTGTGTGTGTATGTAGCATAGAATGTATGTGTGTGTGTATGTAGCATAGAATGTATGTGTGTGTGTATGTAGCATAGAATGTGTGTGTGTGTATGTAGCATAGAATGAGTGAATGTGTGTGTATGTAGCATAGAATGTATGTGTGTGTATGTAGCATAGAATGTATGTGTGTGTATGTAGCATAGAATGTTTGTGTGTGTATGTAGCATAGAATGTATGTGTGTGTGTATGTAGCATAGAATGTATGTGTGTGTGTATGTAGCATAGAATGTATGTGTGTGTGTATGTAGCATAGAATGTGTGTGTGTGTGTATGTAGCATAGAACGTGTGTGTGTATGTAGCATAGAATGTGTGTGTGTGTATGTAGCATAGAATGAGTGAATGTGTGTGTATGTAGCATAGAATGTTTGTGAGTGTGTATGTAGCATAGAATGTGTGTGTGTATGTAGCATAGAATGTGTGTGTGTGTGTATGTAGCATAGAATGTATGTGTGTGTATGTAGCATAGAATGTGTGTGTGTGTGTATGTAGCATAGAATGTGTGTGTGTGTGTATGTAGCATAGAATGTGTGTGTGTGTATGTAGCATAGAATGTATGTGTGTGTATGTAGCATAGAATGTATGTGTGTGTATGTAGCATAGAATGTTTGTGTGTGTATGTAGCATAGAATGTATGTGTGTGTGTATGTAGCATAGAATGTATGTGTGTGTATGTAGCATAGAATGTATGTGTGTGTATGTAGCATAGAATGAGTGAATGTGTGTGTATGTAGCATAGAATGTATGTGTGTGTGTGTATGTAGCATAGAATGTGTGTGTGTGTATTTAGCATAGAATGTATGTGTGTGTGTATGTAGCATAGAATGTGTGTGTGTGTATGTAGCATAGAATGAGTGAATGTGTGTGTATGTAGCATAGAATGTGTGTGTGTGTATGTAGCATAGAATGTGTGTGTGTGTGTATGTAGCATAGAATGTGTGTGTGTGTATGTAGCATAGAATGTATGTGTGTGTGTATGTAGCATAGAATGTGTGTGTGTGTATGTAGCATAGAATGAGTGAATGTGTGTGTATGTAGCATAGAATGTTTGTGTGTGTGTATGTAGCATAGAATGTGTGTGTGTGTGTATGTAGCATAGAATGTGTGTGTGTGTGTGTGTATGTAGCATAGAATGTGTGTGTGTGTGTATGTAGCATAGAATGTGTGTGTGTATGTAGCATAGAATGTGTGTGTGTGTATGTAGCATAGAATGTGTGTGTGTGTATGTAGCATAGAATGTGTGTGTGTGTATGTAGCATAGAATGTATGTGTGTGTGTATGTAGCATAGAATGTGTGTGTGTGTGTATGTAGCATAGAATGTGTGTGTGTGTATGTAGCATAGAATGTGTGTGTGTGTATGTAGCATAGAATGTGTGTGTGTGTGTATGTAGCATAGAATGTGTGTGTGTGTGTATGTAGCATAGAATGTGTGTGTGTGTGTATGTAGCATAGAATGTGTGTGTGTGTGTGTATGTAGCATAGAATGTGTGTGTGTGTGTATGTAGCATAGAATGTGTGTGTGTGTGTATGTAGCA
The DNA here is from genome assembly GCA_032716605.1 of Paralithodes platypus. Lineage (NCBI taxonomy): Eukaryota > Metazoa > Arthropoda > Malacostraca > Decapoda > Lithodidae > Paralithodes > Paralithodes platypus. The sequence continues at coordinate 57,908,621 of CM064521.1, read as the reverse complement.
TAGAATGTGTGAATGTGTGTGTATATAGTATAGAATGTGTGTGTGTATGTAGCATAGAATGTATGTGTGTGTGTATGTAGCATAGAATGTGTGTGTGTGTGTATGTAGCATAGAATGTGTGTGTGTGTATGTAGCATAGAATGTGTGTGTGTGTATGTAGCATAGAATGTGTGTGTGTATGTAGCATAGAATGTATGTGTGTGTGTATGTAGCATAGAATGTGTGTGTGTGTATGTAGCATAGAATGTGTGTGTGTGTGTATGTAGCATAGAATGTGTGTGTGTGTGTATGTAGCATAGAATGTGTGTGTGTGTGTATGTAGCATACAATGTATGTGTGTGTGTATGTAGTATAGAATGTATGTGTGTGTGTATGTAGCATAGAATGTATGTGTGTGTGTATGTAGCATAGAATGTGTGTGTGTGTGTATGTAGCATATAATGTGTGTGTGTGTATGTAGCATAGAATGTATGTGTGTGTGTATGTAGCATAGAATGTGTGTGTGTGTGTATGTAGCATAGAATGTGTGTGTGTGTGTATGTAGCATAGAATGTGTGTGTGTGTGTATGTAGCATAGAATGTGTGAATGTGTGTGTATGTAGCATAGAATGTGTGTGTGTGTGTATGTAGCATAGAATGTGTGTGTGTGTGTGTGTATGTAGCATAGAATGTGTGAATGTGTGTGTATGTAGTATAGAATGTATGTGTGTGTATGTAGTATAGAATGAGTGAATGTGTGTGTGTGTGTGTGTGTGTGTGTACATGTGTATACTGATGAGTGAGGGCGGACGGGCGGGGGGTGCACCAGTTCTCAAGCCGTGCCTCAAGTCGGGTTCCCCGCCCACACCCTCAAAGGTCAAGAAGAATGCTTGTCCCCCCCCCCCCCCCCCCCCTCTCTCTCTCTCTCTCTCTCTCTCTTCTCCCTCTCTCTTCTCCCTCTCTCTCTCTCTCTCTCTCTCTCTCTCTCTCTCTCTCTCTCTCTCTCTCTCTCTCTCTCTCTCTCTCTCTCTCTCTCTCTCTCTCTCTCTCTCTCTCTCTCTCTCTCTCTCTCTCTCTCTCTCTCTTGTTAATGGCTTTGACAATGTGGATTATAGTAAAATGTTTAGCCTCGGAAGTTGTAAATAGTTCTTCAGTAGAGCAGTTCAAGAAGAGAGTAGATAGTATACTGCACACTCTGCAATGAGTGTTGTGCACTACACAATCTCCCTCTTTCCACTTGGAGTAACTCCTCGGAATAGACAGCAAGGTCTTTGATATACTAACTATTCCTTTTAATTCTCAATACTTCCTTCCCTCTCACTTTACCCACTCCCCCCTCTCTGTTTGCCTCCCTCTCAACCCCCCTCACAAGCATACACTCTCACTCAGTGTTGTCAATTTAGTTTCTTTTCCGCTAGACCTAGAGGTATTTACTTCAACCTATAGGCAAATGTCTACATCTAGCGACATGAATTCTAGCGATCTCTGGAGATCTTAGCCGTTTTCGAGCAATATTGCAGAAACTATGGCAATATTCTAGCGATTTTCGGCATATATTTACTATCTAGCGGACTTGATTTGGTAACCCTGCTCTTACTTACGCTCACTTCTCATACTCACCCCTCTTGTGTAAACAAAACATTGTACGTTCAAACGTTTACAAATCTGTACGCCTAAATGAGTAATGACGTGATTACATGTACAATATTAGTACGGTACACCTTAACGATTATTACTCTTAAGCACACCATATTAATTTTTCAGAAAAGTTAGTAAACTCCCTTTCTTCACCTGACTCACCTCTTCATCCATTAGATGCAGATGTTAGCTGGTTAAAACTAATTTGAGGTTTCGATCATTACTTTACTATGTTTATTTATATATTTATTTTTGTCTCTTTGTCATTCATATAATTATTAGCTGAATGTGAAGTGCCATTTGGTGTTGCGTTATTTGTTGTTTAACTTCGTAGATGCAGGGGCAGATGTGGCTGAATAGCCCTAATATTGTATTAGGGCTATTGTATTATACTGTGGAATGACGGAGACCAAATGGATGGGTACAGATGTGAGAGAGTGGGAGTGTGGAATGGGTGTGTATGCTGGAGTGAGTGAGGGAACAGCGAGAGAAGGTGCGTGTTTATTTGTAAATAACAAATGGAAGGAGCGTGTAAGAGACTATGGGTCTGTGGGTTCAAGGATTGTGTGGGTGAGAATGAAAGTAGGAATACAAATATGGGTGATTGTGTGTGTGTATGCTCTGACAGAGGATAAAAAAGTAAGAGAGAAAGAGGAGTTCTGGGTGAATGTGGAGGCGTGCCTGGATAAGTTTGGCAAGAACGAAAGAATATTTTTGATTGGGGATATTAATGGGAAAGTGGGTGATAGGAAAGTTGATGGAGTGGTGGGAGGGTGGGGGGTACCGTCAGAGGTGAATGGGAATGGTAGTGCACTTGTGGACGTATGTGTGGGGAGGAGGCTGTGGATAGCCAACACCTTCTTCTGACACAGAATGATACACAGGTATACATGGAAAGTGGTGTGGACGATGAAGGATAAGGATAAGACAGTGGTGGAACGAAAGGCACTGATTGATTATATATGTGTGGATGAACGAATTAAGACATCTGTGCTGGATGCTAGGGTGTATAGGGGTATTGGAAGTGAGCCATGAGTGAGCACCGTGCCTCATGTGAAGGCAAGATGGCAAGTGCTCGTTGTACTCTACGTGCTTCACATGTCTCACTCCCTAGACTGGAACAAGACCTCACGGGCTTCATTGTAAAGCGGTGAATGTTAAGGCTCTCAGCCCATGCCCGAGAGGAAGTAAGTTGGAATATAGGAAAAAAACAAAACAAAAAAAACAGCCGCAACAATGTCGTCCACGCCGCCACCTGGGATACAGAATCGCTTTCTGGTCCTGGGTGCCCTGGCACAGAACTCGGTTAGTTGGCCACGGACCATGGAGTCGCCCACAAACCGAACTTCTTCCGTTTCCTCTTCCTCGTCAATAGCCAGAATTTTGAAGCGGTTTTGGCATGTTGTCGGGATGACCTTCCTGGTACTGGTACTGGGATGCACATTGTTTCTCACTAACTGAAAGTTGTCCTGGGGGGGAGTGAGAGTAGAGTCATTATTATTATCTGCAACATCTAAGGTAGCTGCTGGTGTGGGTACCGGTACCGGTACTGTATGCACTGGAATGGCGGTTGACATCGTAGTGGTTCTTGGGCCGAGGGCACTCCTACGTTGAGTGTGGCAAATTCTTGAAGGGATTCAAGCTTCGTAGTCAGGGCATCGATCTTGCGGTGAGCTGCATTCAATTCATCCGCAATCTTCTCTCGGAGCTGGCAAAATCTATAAATTTGGACATCAGTATCAACAAACATGGTAGGGCCAAATTTACCGGAACAACTCGTGCAGGTTCGTTGCGGCGCCATGACGATATAATCACAATATGCCTGAAAATCACACAAATTTATGTTAGCAAAATGGTACAATTAATTAAGTGTGGGAAGCCATGAAATGAGTGAAGTTGGGGAAAGCACCAGGAACAGATGGAGTGAGTGGGGAAATGTTGAGGTATGGTGGTGAGATAGTGATCGAATGGGTATGGAAAATGTGCAAACTAGCATGGGAGAAGGGGAGTGCACCTGATGACTGGAAGACAGGCATAATAGTCCCCCTATATAAGGGTAAGGGGTAAAGAGGAGTGTGTGGTAACCACCGAGGAATATGTCTTCTAAGCGTAGTAGGGAAGGTGTACAGTAGGGTAGTGATTGAGAGAGTGAGAGTGAGAACGGAGAAATGGATAGGTGACGAGCAGGGCGGTTTTAGGAAGGGAAGAGGATGTGTAGATCAGATTTTTACCCTGAATTGTGTTGTGGAGAAATACCTGGAGAAACAACAAAAGGTGCATGTTGCCTTTATGGATTTGGATAAGGCCTATGACAGAGTGGATAGAGAAGGTATGTGGAAAGTACTTAGAATATACGAAGTAGATGGCAAGTTGCTGAAAGCAGTGAAGAGCATGTATGAGGGCGCAAAGGCGGCAGTATGTGTGGAGAATGAGCAGAGCGAGTTCTTTGACCTGAATGTTGGGTTGAAACAGGGGTGTGTGATGTCCCTGTGGTTGTTTACTGTATATGGATGGAGTCATGAAAGAAATACAAGGAAGAGCAGTGGATGTTGGTGTGTCGCTGATAAGGGAGGGAAATGAGTGGAAGCTACCTGTACTGCTGTTTGCTGATGATACAGTTCTGATTAGCGATAATGAATGGGAGTTGCAGGGTCTGGTAAATGTGTTTGGAACAGTGTGCGAAAAACGGAATCTGAAGGTAAATGCGGGGAAGAGCAAGGTTATGGTCTTCGAAAGGGGTGAAGCCACAGAGTGTGAGGTGAAGTTGAACGGTCAGGCTATGGAGATTGTCAGCTCATTTAAGTATCTGGGCAGTGTGTTGAGTAAAGATGGGACTATGGATGAAGAAGTGAGGGAGAGGGTGCAACAGGGGTAGAGGGTTGTAGGAACGTTGAAAGCAGTAACAAGAAATAGGGTTAGTTATGTAGAGCAGATTAACCAGACCACTGAGCTCCATACGGAACTCTCATAGGTCTGGCCCGAAGGATTAGATCAGATTACTGAAAGGAGCTTAAGGCGACGCAAAAAACGGACGATAGGGGGGAAGGAAAATGACGGAGAATCGGATAAAAGGTCAGTGAATGATTTAGTACCAAAACAAGCCATACGCAGACGGGCAGTATCTGGGCAGTCAAAGACGTGGTGAACAGTTAGAGGGGAACAACAGGAGGAGCAGGTAAGGGACGGAGTGCGGGGAGTGGACATTAAATAACCATGAGTCAGCCGGGAATGGCCTATCCTAAGTCTAGTTAGTAAAACTTCCTCACACCTGTGAGACCTGGAAGACGAGGGCCAAGGACGGACAGAAGGTTTGATTGCACAGAGTTTATTATTGCAGGGTAGAGCATCCCAATGAGATTGCCACGTGCAAAGAATAGAAGGCTTGAGTAAGGACAGCCAATCACCTAACGGAAGGTGGGGCTGGCGAGGGATCAGTAAAATAGCATCCTTAGCCGCAGCATCGGCGTCTTCATTGCCACGGACACCGATGTGAGCAGGAATCCAAAATAACTGGACCTGGAATCCACGTAGGCTCATCTCGTGGAGAGCGTGTTTTATGGCTAAAACTATTACGTGGGAGGACGAATAAGCACGGAGCGCTTCAAGGGCACTACGAGAGTCACTGTAAATTATAAAGGGCTGTTGAGGAGTGTCACGTATAATGTCAATAGCGGATTGGATAGCTAAAAGTTCAGCAGTAAAGATAGAGGCTTGGCGCGGGAGAGAAAAGTGAAGGAGCTTAGTAGAGGAAACAGCAGCGAGGCCCACCCCAGAGTCAGTCTTAGACCCGTCAGTGAAGATGGCAAAATGGGGGCCTTTACGACGTATGTGTTCGAGTGCGTGTTGGCAGTGATGGCTAGGGACAAAAGGATGTCTCTTAGAGAGGAAGGAGAGGTGAGTGCAAACATTTGGGAGAGAGATAACCCATGGGGGGGAAGGGGAGACAACAGGCGGCAAACAGCAATGTGAAAGTCAAGAGAGTTGAGGAGAATTGTAGCACGAATCGGAAAGTAGGGAGAAGATGGGCATGGATCGGGAATGAAGATATCACTGAAAAGGGAATTAGTGGGAGAGTCACTATGTTTAATTTTTAATGCACGGCGCATAGTAACTAAATCGCAATGGAGGGAGAGCGGGGGCTCGCCACTCTCAGCTAAGACGGAGGTATTTGGGGAGGAACGGAAAGCTTCAGTACAGAGACGCATACCCTGCGTATGAACAGGGTCCAACATCTTCAAAACGGAAGCAGAGGCAGACCCATAAATGGGGCAGCCGTAGTCAAGGATGGAAAGAACCACCGCCTTGTAGAGCATCAACATAGTGGTACGTCTGGCACCCCAAGTGGTATGGGATAGTTTTCTGAGGAGATTGAGAGCACGAAGGCCTTTACCTTTAGTATACTGAACATGTTCTCTCCAGTTAAGATGTTGGTCAAAGATTACGCCTAAGAATTTAACACTGGGATAGAAAGAAATCTGAGAGGGTCCCATTCGAAGCGATATTGACTGGCCACGGAGCCAGCGTTTGTCTCGATAGAAGACTATTGCCTTAGTTTTATCAGCCAAAAACTGAAAGCCAACTGAAGATGCCCAGGCGATCACCCGTTGGATGGAGATGTTGAGTATACGTTGAGCATGTCTGAGGGTACGGGCAGTGCAATAGATGGTAAAATCATCAACGTACAGGCTGCCATGGACTTCCGGCAGCAATTGTTGAATGACTTTATTTATGGCCGCGGCAAAAAGTTTGCTGCTGAGAACACTGCCCTGGGGAACACCATTGATGAATGGAAAGACATAGAAAGAATTCCCTCCACTCGAGTCTGGAATGTTCGATCCGAAAGAAAGTTGGAAATAAAAAAAGGTAGATGGCCACGGGCACCACTATCATGAAGTAGTTGCAGGATGGGACGCCGCCACGTGGTATCATATGCCTTCTGGATGTCAAAGAAAACGGCGACAGTGATGGACTTACTTTCAAAGCCACGTTTGATATGAGATTCTAATAACGTAAGTGAGTCCAGAGTAGATCGATCTTTCTGAGAGCCAAATTGGGTCGGAGTGAGAATAGTGTTGACGGAGGAACCAAGTAAGTCTAGTATTGACCAATTTCTCCATTAATTTACAAAGACAACTGGTGAGGGATATTGGTCTATAACTAGAGGGCAAGCTCGGGTCTTTTCCAGGTTTTGCAATTGGGACGACAATAGCATGTTTCCATGAGGTAGGAAATTGATGACGGATCCACACCTGATTATAAAATTGCAAGAGGTAGGATTTAGCAAGGGGGGCTAAGTTAGTGAGTAAGGCAAAACTTATGTTATCTTGGCCAGGAGCGGAGTTAGACAATTGGAGAGTGCATGTTCAAATTCATCCATAGTAAAGCATGCATTATAATCAAAGGTGTCTGGTGAAGAGAAATCGAGGGGGGTCGACTCCATTTCAAGTTTATGGCGGCGGAAATTATCGTCTAACCTCTCATTACTGCTGACATGGGCAAGATGTTGACCCAAGAGGTTCGATATCTCAAGGGGATTGTGAACAGTATGGCCACCGTGTACCAAAGCTGGCGCGGAGGGGCAATGTGAAGGCTGTTAATATTCCTGAATTTATGCCAAACGTGTGATATCGGGGTAGACGGGGAAATGTTGGAGACATAAGTTTTCCAGGATTCGGATCTACTACGGATGACTTCTCGACGGAATTTAGCTGATAGTCGATTGTAGTGAGGTTTGATGGCACATATATCCATCAATAACGAGATGGAATGGCATAGAAGGTCATCACGTAAAGGTAAGCGTGAACATAAAGAATTGTAACGTTTAATGAGACTATCGAGGCGGCGGCCTAATGCATGTTTACTTTTAGCAAGAGTGGATAAGGTGCTGTCCCACCAGGGGACTCGACGACGTAGGGGGGAAGAAGTCGTCTGGGGTATAGACTTAGTAGCTGCATTAGTAAAAAAATTAACGAGGAATGAATGCGTTTCATCAGGATCCCGGAAGGGATTAAAAGGTGGGATTTGTCTGGTGTAAGAAATAGGGTGGTCAGTATGGAAGTGAAGTCCTTGCATGACAGTGTGGTAATCCCGACACTAACTTACGGAAGCGAAGCTTGGACGTTCGGGAAGAGACTCAGACCAAGAGTGAGAGCTGTGGAAATGAGTTACTTGAGAAGTGCGTGCGGAGTTACATGGAGGGATAGACAGACGAATGAGGAAGTAAGAAGGAGGTGTGGTGTGGAGGTAGATGTGCTGGAAAGTGTGAAAAGGAACAACTTGAGATGGTTCGGCCATATGGAACGTATGGAAAGCGAGAGAATGACTAAGAGGGTGTACGAGAGCGAGGTGGAAGGACAGAGAGGGAGAGGTGCACCGAAGGAGAGGTGGAAGGATGGAGTGAGGAAGTATATGGATGAAGTCGGTGCTGGTTGGGAGGAGGGGTGTCGACTGACTGGGGACAGAGGTGCATGGGGGCGGTACGTCAAGGCCTTCTTGATACTGTATCAGGCCTGGGGGTAAGATTGATGACGTCACAAGTGGTGGCCGGCCGCGCGTGACGGGCAGATTCTCTCTCCCTGCATAGGCTACCTCTCTCTCTCTCTCACTCACACAAATCTGGCTTTGCACCCAAGTGGGTGACTCAGTTTTGCCTAAATGGGTTTTTTGCAATAAAACCCACTGGAAAACACACATCATTTGTCCGTTTTTCTTTTTTGTTAATGCTTTTAATCGCATAAATTCAGTTTAATACGATCCAACATCATAGAAACCTATTAAATATATAGGAGAGCTTAAGAATCTATCTATCTATCTATTGCCTGACGCCGTGATCCCCGAAGGGGTGGACACGAACGAACCGCCCCCATGCACCTCTGTCCCCATTCAGTCGACGCCCCTCCCCCCAACCAGCAACGATACTCATCACTTTCTGTTTTACTGGTTTGAAAAAAAAAAAAAAAAAAAAACACCAAACATTGCCAATTTTGTTATTCTGTTAGGCTATATCAAAATAACCAAACATCTTTACACCCTTACTTTCATGGGACAATATCCTGATTTCACAAAATAAATAAAATACAAAAATAATTATATATACCGGTATATGTTGTTGTTGTTGTTGTTGTTGTTGTTCCCCAGGCTGTCTGGCCGAACAGCCCCAAGGTCTCGAGCAAGGCCAAGGCCATAAACGACCGCCCCCACAAAATCCTCCCTGCTTACCACTAACAAAGCTCGGGTGACCGAAGCCACTCCAAGGCAGGGAGCTGAGGAGGGTGCGGAAACGCCCGGGAAACCAAAGCCCCACCCAAGGCCCTGTGCCCCTCAGCAATTATGAAGGGAAAGTTGAGGGGCAAGGGAAAAATGTGACGCTTTGGCTCCCAATCTGCCAACTTCTAGGTTGGCAGTAGGGAGGTCAATCCACGGAAAATACGACGCCACTTGAGATCTAGAAGATATATAAGTAAAAGGAACAGTCAGAGTAAGCTATGGGTATGGCAGAGATCGCTCAGTTCTCACTCGGATAGACCAGCCCATCACCACATGACTAGAATCCAATCCTCTCGGCATCAGCTAGGAAAGGCCCTAGAAAGCCGCCTTTGGCGGGGGGATAGCTCCCCTATTTCAACTCCTTTCGGGGTTGGGCACCCGCCCAAATACCGGTATATATATATATATATACCGGTATAAACAAAACTAATATATCAAGAGATACTCATCACTTTCTGTTTTACTGGTTTGAAAAAACACCACCAAACATTGCCAAACAATTTTATTTTGTTATATCAAAATAACCAAACATCTTTACACCCTTACTTTCATGGGACAATATCCACATTTCACAAAATAATTAAAATACAAAAATAATTATATACATAGTATGGGCTTGAAAACAATAGTAAATAATCTCGCTTTTCCTTTAACGTTTTTTGCAATACCGGTAGTTTTTAATCTTATAAATCAAGATATCTTCTTAAGTAACTTTTTAACTAAAAACTTTTACAGTAAATACTTTGTACAGTCGCCAACATACATTTTTAGTACACCTGCCAATGAAATTTGACATATTTTCCATCAATTGTAAGAAACCGATATAGAACACTCCTTATTACATTAGACATTAGCAAAGCTTTCGATGCAATCCCCGCCACAACCTCACAAACAAAATATATAACACAAACTTGCACAACAACACAAAAAGATGGCTGGCCAACTATTTGGCAGGCAGGAATGCCCACATATCATTTGCTGGTCAGTCATCGATCACCAGAAACTTCACAAACGGGATCCCACAGGGCTGTTTTGTCCTCTACACTCTTCAACCTATACATGGACGACATACCTTACCAAACACACCACACATTCAAATAGCTTCCTACGCAGACAAAATCACACTCACATGCACACACCACAGCACAAACATAGCCACTAATCTTTTACAACCATACCTTGACACACTTCACGCCTGATTCACCACAAACAGACTTACAATAGCCCCAAACAAATCTACAGCTACACTTTTTACAAGCTGGATAAGAGAACACCAACACATACCACACCTCCCAATAAACAACAACCCAATACCACACACACATACACCCAAAATCCTAGGCACAACATACGACACATCCATGTCATTCAAACAATACATCACAAACATCAAAAACAAATGTACACCAAGACTCACTGCTCTTAAATTACTCACTAATACAACATTCGGCAGTAACAAAGAAAATAACACCACAGTATACAAACAATATAATAACACCACAGTATACAAACAATATAATAACACCACAGTATACAAACAATATAATAACACCACAGTATACAAACAATATAATAACACCACAGTATACAAACAATATAATAACACCACAGTATACAAACAATATAATGATAGACTATGCAACCCCTGCTTGGGCCGCAAACCTCACTGAGACACACCACAACACCTTACAGACCATACAGAACAAAGCATTAAAGATTATCACAGGCTGCACAGCTAGTTCACCCACAGACCACTTACACCAAGAAGCAAAATTCCTCAAAGTCAAAGACCATCTAGACATGCGAGGCACACAAACACTCGCCACAGCCACCATTAACCCACACCATCCGCTACACTAGTTGATCGAACATCAACACACACAGGAACATCAAAACACACAGGAACATCAAAACAACTCACCGCACACAATATCTCACAGAATTATTGCCATCAACCCCCCCCCCCCCCCCCACACACACACAAACTAGCTTCCAAAACTCCGGCTCTTCTCAGTTACCAGAGAAGGCTAGAGGAGTCCGTGGCTAATGGCTGTCCAGGCTGTAACACAGCACCCCATACCATAAAACACATTATGGAAGACTGCACTACACTCAATCACACAACATATACTCAATGAGGGCTCTGTGGGAGCACCCGGTTCCGGCGATGGCCTTCCTCAGGGACTCAGAACTGTTTGGCCAGGCAGTTTAGGGAACAACAACAACAACAACAACTGTAAGAAAGGATAAGTAGCTGGAATAGAAAAACCTGGCTACTGATTTATGAAGTGCCTATTGATGTGTGTGGTTCTGTTATATTGATGGCATTTTGTTTATTTTTATTTTCATTTTTTGCAACTTCTACTGAAATTACCAACCACAGGTCTATTAAATGAAGTCTCCATGACCCAATTTTCCTAACTGTACATGCTAAAAATGTAATCAAGAATCATGTTACTGTACTTAAATCAATTTACTCAGTTCAAGTAATAGCAAAACCATCGGCATTTGCTGCCATTTATTTAGAACTCTTCAATGTTGCTAGTTTTCTTTTCTTCCCAACACTCTGTACTGACAGATCATTGTTGAAAGGCTTTGAGAAGTTATTTAACAGAATGTTTGACTGACCAAATGCATCGCAATAAAATGTTCCTTAGTGAAGTTTCACATGGGCAGCATTCGGTAAGGTCATAGATAGTTTCCTGATAGTCTAAGGACAGCTTTACTAATAGTCCTCTTTGGCTAAGAGACTGTAGAAAGTTCTCCTTATAATGACATTAGGGTTTGAAAATGTTTGTAAGTGCTGGTACATACTGAGAGAGTGAAGTCAGAAGGCCATTTCAAACCTCCCCTATCAAGTTGTTGTTGTTCCCCAAGCTGCCTGGCCGAACAGCCCCAAGGCCCCGAGCAAGGCCAAGGCCATAACCGAGCGCCCCCACAGAACCCTCCCTGCCGACCACAATAAAGCCTGGGTGACCGAAGCCACTCCATGGCGGGGAGCTGAGGAGGGTGCAGAAACGCCCGAGAAACCAAAGCCCCACCCAGGGCCCTGTGCCCCTCAGAAATTATGAAGAGAAAGTTGAGGGGCAAAGGAAAAATGTGACGCTTTGGCTTCCAATCTTGGTAGATTGGGAGGTCAATCCACGGAAGAGACGCCGTCACTTGAGATCTAGAATATATATAAGTAAAAGGAACAAGTCAGAGTAAGCTATGGGTATGGCAGAGATCGCTCAGTTCTCACTCTGATAGACTAGCCCATCACCACATGACTAGAACCCAATCCTCTCAGCATCAGGTAGGAAAGGCCCTAGGAATCCGCCTATGGCGGGGGGATAGCTCCCCTATTTCAACCCCTTTCGGGGTTGGGCACCCGCCCCCCCTATCAAGTACTTTAAGATAGTCACAGTTTTCAGAAGTTTCAACCCTAAGCGGCTTGTTCAGTGACAGCCGAGATGTGCAAACTTGGCAGTTGAACTTTTTCTGAACTGTATGAGCTATGTAACCTGCAATGTACAGTTAGAAACCGCAATTTCTGAGACACTTTGATAGAGCCCGGACATCGTGGAGCGCATCGTTTCTGGACGACAGCCCACTTTAACTATCACAAGGCCGCATACCTATGAACACACGTTTCGAACCAATAGATGCTTCGCTAAGTCTGCTATGTAAAATTATAATGCTGCTGCTATGCTATGATCCGCATTCATATATTTATGGATATACTAATGTCAAAAATACCTTTATTACATTCCCTTACATATCTACAGTAAATACGGACACGAGTATTACCATAGGTTAAAAAAAAAAAATGAAAATAAATACTTCCAAATTGCACAGTGAATGAACAGGATTTAGGTGTGTGTGTGTATGTGTGTGTGCGTGCGTGCGCGTGCGCTATTTTCTTTGCACACTGAGATACCATGCCCAAGACGGGGTCCCGGTGGGGGTTCCAACCTTAAACGTTTCATTGGCTGTTACGAAAATTGGTAGTTTAGGTTCGCTCTCTCGCCCCCACCCCCTAGAGAGCCGTCTTCAGTTCCATGTTCCCAGTAACAACGTTATGCATACTTGTATTAATTTTGAAGAGGAGGATGTTCAGTATCGTAGTGTAAATGTTTACCTTGCATTGGTGTGTAATAAGTAGTTGTTGTGTAAAGTAACAATGGCAATTATGACGTGAATTGCTAGTTACGATTAGTTGAGTGTGTGTGTAAGTGAACCGATGTGTGTAGTAATAGACATAATGCTCTACAGTAGGTGACAAACACTGAAAACAGAAGTGTCTGCTTCATGACATAACGAACTATGCAATGTAATATTACATGTTATCATCTGGTTATGAAATTCAGGTGTGAAACGACAATGAGTTATCAATAGTGATATATGGGGGTATATATTATGTATATATGTATTATATGTAATACCACACTAATTTAAGCTTCGGACGCTGATAGGTTTATATATTTGATATTAATTTAGTAAAATGTTTATATTCCACTCTAAAGGGTAAAGGCTATATAAGCATAGTATCGTGATATTACGTTTATCAATGGCTATAGATACCTTTTCGATGTTAGTATTATATCTATCTATTGCCTGACGCCGTGATCCCCGAAGGGGTGGCCACGAACGAACCGCCCCCATGCACCTCTGTCCCCAGTCAGTCGACGCCCCTCCCCCCAACCAGCACCGCCTTCGTTCATGTACTTCCTCACTCCATCCTTCCACCTCTCATTCGGTCTACCTCTCCCTCTCTGTCCCTCCACCTCGCTCTCGTACACCCTCTTAGTCATTCTCTCGCTTTCCATACGTTCCATATGGCCGAACCATCTCAAGTTGTTCCTTTTCACACTTTCCAGCACATCTACCTCCACACCACACCTCCTTCTTACTTCCTCATTAGTCTGTCTATCCCTCCATGTAACTCCGCACGCACTCCTTAAGTAATTCATTTCCACTGCTCTCGCTCTTGGTCTGAGTCTCTCAACCAACGTCCATGCTTCGCTTCCGTAAGTCAGTGTCGGGATTACCACACTGTCATGCAAGGACTTCTTCACTTCCATACTGACCACCCTATTTCTTGTTACTGCTTTTAGCGTTCCTACAACCCTCTTCCCCTGTTGTACCCTCTCCCGCACTTCTTCATCCATAGTCCCATCTTTACTCAACACACTGCCCAGATACTTAAAAGAGTTGATGATCTCCATAGCCTGACCGTTCAACTTCACCTCACACTCTGTGACTTCACCCCTTTCGAAGACCATAACCTTGCTCTTCCCCGCATTTACCTTCAAATTCCGTTTTTCGCACACTGTTCCAAACTCATTTACCAGACCCTGCAACTCCCATTCATTATCACTCATCAGAACTGTATCATCCGCAAACAGCAGTATAGGTAGCTTCCACTCAATTCCCTCCCTTTTCAGCGATACACCAACATCCACTGCTCTTGATAGTATTTCATTCATGACTCCATCCATATATACAGTAAACAACCACGGGGACATCACACACCCCTGTTTCAAACCAACATTCAGGTCAAAGAACTCGCTCTGCTCACTCTCCACACGTACTGCCGCCTTTGCACCCTCATACATATTAGTATTATAGTATCTGATATATTGCAATGTTTACACAGTGCAACAAGGTTAATAGCATGATAACAAATGGATGAATTATATGTGAGTACCGGTATGTGTTTAACCCTTAACTGGCGGCGCACAACATATGTCGAGTGAAAGAAATTTGGACTATGTGGTGGTTCACAACTTATGTCGTGTGCCATTTTCAGCACGTAATGTTGCTGAGAGAGAGAGATAAGTAGTGGCAAGAGAGTAGCAAGCGTATGACTACTCCAGACCACCGTGGCGGACCTACTGACATGAATCCCACCCTCCCCCACCCTCACGCACTCGCTACACAGGGAATTATGTAGGGAAACTACCTAATTACATGGTTTTTGCACTCGTGTTGCGCGATCATTGCAAGAAAACTAGCGGTCGTACAAGGATGGTTGGGGTGTCATTGGAAAGCTCTGTTTATGCCCTTTCAGGGATAGATACTTGTTTTACGCTCTGGGTCTTATTTAGGCATGAAAATTACGTAAACAACCCTATTTAGGGTAAAAACACCCCGCTGGGCGGTACATATAAATTACCGCCTAGGCGGGTGCCCAACCCCGAAAAGGGTTGAAATAGGGGAGCTATCCCCCCGCCAAAGGCGGCTTTCTAGGGCCTTTCCTAGCTGATGCTGAGAGGATTGGGTTCTAGTCATGTGGTGATGGGCTGGTCTATCAGAGTGAGAACTGAGCAATCTCTGCCATACCCATAGCTTACTCTGACTGTTCCTTTTACCTATATATTTCTAGATCTCAAGTGACGGCATCTCTAACGTGGATTGACCCCTCCCAATCTACAAGATGGAAGCCAAAGCGTCACAATTTTCCCTTGCCCCTCAACTTTCTCTTCATAATTGCTGAGGGACACAGGGCCCTGGGTGGGGCTTTGGTTTCCCGGGCATTTCCGCACCCTCCTCAGCTCCCCGCCATGGAGTGGCTTCGGTCACCCAGGCTTTATTGTGGTCGGCGGGGAGGGTTCTGTGGGGGCGTCTCGGTTATGGCCTTGGCCTTGCTCGGGGCCTTGGGGCTGTTCGGCCAGGCAGCTTGGGGAACAACAACAACAACAACAACAACAACAACAACCGCCTAGGCCGCTCGTTAGGTGTTAATAGTAACTACTATGAATGACGTCTGATGAATCACACAAACACACACACACACAAGCACACACAACGAAAGCCTGTCCATTCACTGCGGTCTTTAGTCTTCATTCATTAATAACTATCTGTGTTGTATGTAGATACAGGAGGGAATAACAAACCATGGTATTTTTGTCATCTATATATCAGATTCTGTAGTTTGAATCGTATCATAGCATAACCACAATAATTTTACATGGCAGACGGAGTGAAGCATCTATTGGTTCGAAACGAGTGTTCGTACGTGTGCGGCCTTGTGATAGTTAAAGTGAGCTGTCGTCCAGAAACAATACGATCCCAATGTCCAGGCCCTATCCAGGTGTCTCAGAAACTGCGGTTTCTGACTGTACATCAGAACACTTACAGTACATCTTCATTTGATAAGGTCTGCTGTTCCACAAGAGACAAGACATTTTCAAAGTTTGCAGTATCTAGATAATCACAACCAGAACACTGATTTTCAATATCATCCAGGGAAGATGTCATGTCTGTGATTCTCAGTGAACCAGACTTAGACAAAGCCAGTGAGAGTACATTCATTATCTTCAATTTTCTTTCAGATTCCAACACTTGAAGAACAGATACATTGTAGTTTGCACCACTCATTTGTCTGTACTGTCCAAACCTAGCTTCTAGTTTATCAGTTTGAAATTTACCCAGCAAAACATAATGAAAGTGGTGGTGGTTGAGCAGATAGTCGCAAAGTTTTTATCATGGTGGCTGTGGTGTGTTTCAGGGCAAAATAAGTCTCTTTTGAAAGCTTCCCTATTCTAACCTTCCCTGCACTTTGTTCAAATTCCATCTCTTCCCACTTTGTGAGCCACTCACAATATCTAATGAGAAATAACAAATTGTGATCAAGAGAGGAATCTTGTCGCACAGGATTGCATTCATATTGACGGAGATGTTTCCCTTTCATTGGTGTCTTGACATTAACAACATTCCACCATGTTATTATTTGTTGCAAAAACTCAATGACACCTGAAACACTCCCACTTTCCAACATTTTCAGTGCCGCTACATTTTTCTCATCAAACAATTTGATAGCAAATGTCACATTCTGCCTTTCCAAATTGGTAGGATAGAGCACTTTCTCTGACAAACCAGGAGCCATCTTAACATGTGAACTACATTCTTTTGAATACAGTTCTTTCAAAGGCATCAAGCTGGCTTTCTTGGTAGTTTCAAAATCCACAGGTGAATGTAGTACAAATGTTTGAATGGGATTTTGTTGGTTGAGCCAATTGTTTCTGACACATTTTAGCAAGTGAACTGAATCAAAAAGAAAAAATAAGGGGACATTTGGATCAAAGGGATTCGGAATGGAGGAAGAGAGTTTTCCACCACACACTTGTTCAAACATTTTTCTGTTGACTGCTGTTGTCAGAGATAAGTGCTACTACCTTAAATCCAATGTTGTGGATAAATTTGAGAACTTTGTTTGTTAATTCAAGAAGTGTTTCTGCAGTAATATTACACACAGGATAAAGTGCAGCTATATGTTTGTTCTTTGATAATAGAGAGGATATCATGAAGGCCTGTAATGTTGCGGCAGCTTTCTCCGAGTTGACTGACATGCTGTACAATTTTCCTCCTTTATAAGAAAGACCCTTATTTACATGAATCTCGTCTAGCATTAGAGTAATAAGTTTTTCTTCCTCTCTCAGTGATGAAACTATTTCTTTCAAGAACAACTAGTGTGAACTTTCTGAACATTGTGGAATGCTGCTACTCAATTTAAGCTGTCTTAAGTAATCAGGATGAGGAAGATTAACAACACCACTATTCCGCATAGACTTGTATAATGAAGGGCTGGAATAATAAACAGTACAAGCCCATATCAAGAAATCATTGCTGTATTTTGTTTTTTTCTGAATAGTTAATTCCAACTGTTCAGAACAAACCACAATACCTTGGCATTTAAACTTGTGCTATCACTCTGTACCACTTTCATTTTCAGCTGACTCCCTGTCAAGAATGTCTCTTATCAAAGAAATGCAGTGGCTTAGTTTGTCTCTGGTATTGACACTTGCTTCTTGATGAGCACCTAGGTGGCTCAGCAAAGACTCAAATTTTGACCACAAATCACATTTGTTCGCAGATCCTAACAGCTATTGTAATTTTTTGTGGTTCAATGCTAAGTTGTCATACCATGCTATAATGGTTAAATCTGTCATAACTTTAAAAGACACTTTCACCTTTGGTTGGGAATCACAGTTTAATTTTACAAAGGTAACACAGTTATCTTTAGGAACTGATATCCACACATTACTAAGCTTCCCACTGAATCCTTCACAAAACTTTTCAAAATCTTAAATTTTGTCACTCTCAATCCACTCATTAAATATTGTTTCATCCCTTGCATGCAAATGTTTTTTTTTTCCTGTGGTGTTGTTCGTGGTTGTGGCAGTTCCTTGGAGAGGTACTTGGGCTGGTTTGGGAAAATAGTTGGAATAGCATCTTTTGAAAGTGTTGGAGTTCCTCGTTTAGCTGTTATAACTGTTCCATCAGGCCGCGTCATCCTGTCTTCCGTGATAACAAAGCGAGGGTCAAAGTGCTTACCACACACAACAGTGTTATCATTAGGTGTAAAATCCATTCTGTTGATGGCTTTGACCCACTGCTGTCGCCGCTCCTTATCCTTGGGGAAGCGAAAGACGGATGCATCGCATACCCGATAATTGGATATGCAGCCAGGAATGCAACATTTACGTGGCATCTGAAATAAAGAAATAAGATTAGAAAAAGGACAGACATCAATATGAATAATGAACTGAAACCATAGCTGCCACTATGTGTCACCCAATTAGTGAGAGAGGTGGAAATGAGTTACCGTACTTGAGAAGTGTGTGTGGAGTTACATGGATGAATGAGGAAATACGAGAGCGGTGTGGTGTGGTTATACTGGAAAGTGTGAAAAGGAACACCTTGAGATGGTTCGGCCATGTGGAATGTATGGGAAGCGAGAGAATGACTAAGAGAGTGTATAAGAGTGATGTGGAAGGACAGAGAGGAGAGCAGACCGAGAGTGAGTTGGAAGGATGGAGTTGAGAGGTATATGCGTGAATGCTGTGCTGGATGGGAAGAGGGCTGTCGGTTGACGGGGGCGATTCATTTGTGGCTACCCCTTCGGGGATCATGGCATCTGGTGATAGATAGATTTGACTACCGTCGCTCATGCGAGGCTCCCAGCAGTATGCAGGTGAAACAAAGTAATCCTCCCTAATCTCAAAATTGAATAAAGATTCTTTCAGAACAAATCAATTAGGTATACTGTATACTGTACAATGTACAGTATCTTATTAAGCCTATAGCCAATTAGCCTAGAAATAATTTAATACTACCTCCATTATCAATACTTTAATCCTAGAATAACACTTGATTATGACTCCTCCTTTATACATTCCAGTATAAAATAATCCATTGGTTCAATTTGTGCACATACCCGAATGATAGTGTTAAACTACTGTAGGCTAAAAGCTATAGTTATATAATTAAACTTATGTAACCTAGGCCCATATCACAAACAAAAAAACACACAAAAGAAAAACTTGGATTTACCATAAGTTTAAAAATAAGGAACTACATAGTGTAATGTAGAATTCACATATTGCACCATATATTTGAGTTATTCCTCAAGCCTTGGCTCAAGTACTGCTGGTCACTATTATAACATATCTTACCTTTTCAAAACTGAAAGAAGGCCTTGGGCTTCTCTGCCACTCACACCAGCACGGTCACGGTGGCTGAGCGCACCTAGTACTCTGTATTGGGAGCGCTAGCTCTGGTGTCAGAGGTTCAATCCCACGCGCCGGCAGGGGAAGTTCTCTCAAAAAAACTTTCCCTGGCCGTGAAGGCAAGGTCTGGACGGACCGCCTCGGGGGGCCCACAAAGTCTCCTGCCCACGTCCTACTCCTTCGGGAGTATATAGGCGCTCTCGTTAGCAGCCAGGATCAGTCTATTGATCCATTAGGATAAGATCTAGGTTAAGTCTGTGTATTTTCAGCCCCATTGGCTGCCGGCTTGAAATAAACCGATTATTATTGTTATTATTATTAGAAGTCCTACTGGTACTTGGCCTAGGCATCAGGTCCACATTGGCACCTACAAGCTGGTGGATTGGTCAGTTGTAGCAAATGACTGTCTTTAGGGCAACAGGAGGGTAGAGACTGTAGCATTATCTGTAAAAAAGTTTGTCTTTAGTTTGCATATCATATTGCACCAAATACAGATTTTACATATTCAAATGAAGATTCAACTTATTCATATGAATAAGTAAAAAGTAAAGGATATAGATTTTACTTAATCCAAATAGAAAAAATTTACTTGTTCAAATGTAGATTTTCCTTATGCAAGTTAAACCTATTTTAATTAAGTAAAATATATTTCAAAATACTCTTATTATACATCTGAATAGCAGAATAAGTAAAATTACATTAGAAAAAGTAAAATCTGAATTTTAAAAAGTATAATCTACAATTGAAAGTAAAATTACATTTGAATAGGTAAAATCTATATTTGAATATAATGTATACTGTTCATTCAATAAGTAAAAGGTAAATTTGAGTAAGTGCACCATCATGAGTTTTACCAAAAAATTTATAATTTTTGTGTGATTTTTCCTTTATAAACAGCGGCTTTGTATGCCGAGGACATGCGGAAAGAAGTATTTACCCATTATCCAACAATCTAAAAACACGGCCTCCACTAGTGGGGAGGACTATGAAGATGAGGGATAATGTGGGGTTAAAGGGTGAATTACATAAGCTGCATACCTAGTAAGATGTATATTTTGTATGCATCAAAACATATTAAGGATGCTCAGGTTTGTGTATAATAAAGTAAATTTACGTCAGTAAAGAAAACAAATACTGTATTGTATTCAACATTTTTATATCTGGCGGCGTCCGATAGTTGACTGTCTTGCAAAGTTTGCGCATTCCAGCATTGTGATGACGTCACAGAATCCGATAGTTGTCAGGCAACAGAAATTTACCTTTAACCCATGGGATCCGGGGGGCCTCATATGAATTTTGGTAAAATCAACTTCATAATTCAGTAGCTACTGATTGAGACCACCTAGAGCAGTCAATGTTTTTGCAAATTGTAGAACTTTTTGTTGTCTGTAGAATTCCGTAGAGATTATGTCGCTACAACGCGTGGTTGCCGAGTTCTGATGATTATAGCGGCGATTTTTAGCCGACCATTTTGCCTCATATGAGGCCTCCCGGATTCCAAGGGTTAACTTGACCGAATTTATTATATGTTAGGGGCAAATTTAAGGATATTCCCGATAATGGTGTATTACTAGAGAAATTAACGTTCTGCTAGATAACTTATATCACTTTGTTATCATCTTTGTGTAATTAATTCACCATTAAAGATGTAAAAAGATGATAAATAGGGCCTAAACTAACTCACCTTTCCTTACCTATCAGGTTAGGTTAATGGCAAAACATGGGGGGGGGGTATGTCTTAACATTGCAAAATAATGGGTATAAAACACACTAATAAATCAAAGAATAGATTGCAGCATTATCTATAGAAAAGTATTTCTTTAGTTTGCATATCATATTACAGCAAATACAGATTTTACATATTGAGATGTAGATTTTACTTATTCCAAATTGAAAGAAGTACTTGTTCAAATGTAGATTTTCCTTATTCAAGTAAAACATATTTTAAATAAGTAAAATCTATTTCAAATACTTATATTATACATCTGAATAAGTAAAATTACAATAGTAAAGTAAAATTTGCATTTTAACACTTACGGTGCAGGCATATTTCCGCCATATTAGGGCTCATTCAGGTACTCGTGATTGATTAAGCAAGTGTCTGAATGAAATTAAATTTATTCAGCCAAAAACTAGAAGAATATAGCTTCAAAATTACACCAAAACGAACTTCGTAGCTCGTGGGCTTCACCCGCAGCGATACCATAGACATTCGCTAAAATGAGCAATTATCGCTAATGTCGCACTACATTTGCCTTTGGCAGCGCTGTATATCTCGCGAAGTCGCGAGAGTATGGCTCATTCTCCACAGTGCACCGGCCGGCTGGCAGG
This sequence comes from Paralithodes platypus, assembly GCA_032716605.1. Classification (NCBI taxonomy): domain Eukaryota; kingdom Metazoa; phylum Arthropoda; class Malacostraca; order Decapoda; family Lithodidae; genus Paralithodes; species Paralithodes platypus. The sequence continues at coordinate 57,886,914 of CM064521.1, read as the reverse complement.
AGGAAAGACGGGTGCCCTGTCGCACTCGCGTTTCCTCGCACTCGATTCTATAGGCTTTAAAAGCCTGTAAATGGCTGTAAATTGCCATGGCGTTCCGAAACGTCTCCCGCAGTCAATGGGTTAACAAGCATAATCTACATTTGAAAATTACATTTAAATAAGTAAAATCTACATTTTAATATAATGTATATTGTTCATTCAATAAGTAAAAGGTAAATGTGAGTAAGTGCACCATCTTAGGTTTAGGTTAGGTTAATGGCAAAACATGGGGGGGTATGTCTTAACATTGCTAAATAATGGGTAAACACACACTAATAAATTAAAAAATATATAAACAAAATAGGCTATGAATAAAATATAAAAATGTGACCATCGCTTCACATTAACGGTACCCCTAACTAACCAACTAATAACCAGTTAGGTTATAACTAACTGTAGCCTAACTTATTATATCTAACCTAACCTAACAGTAGATATTTATGAGGTCCTTAGCCTATAACCAATATCTGCATATTCTTACAGGCTATAACTGTAGCCTAACTAACTTATTATATCTAACCTAACAGTAGATATTTATGAGGTCCTTAGCCTACAACCAATATCTGCATATTCTTACCTTAAGTGCAGTGAAATAAGATATCCATGACTCAAGCAATCTTTCAGACTCGATTTAATTGTGCCCACCAAGATTAGGAATTATGCACAGTTAATAAAGAACTCCAACATATTCGCTGCAAAAGGACTGTCAATAATAGGCTACCATTTCTTTAGTTTTACACATTCTTTTAGTGATGGGGACTCTTGACAATCGCCAACATGGTTGTGTGCATTTCGATGCATACACTAAAGCATGAAAGTACTATGACCATTTAATGCGATTGGTATGATTTATGCACACATTATTTATATTTCAGAGATAGCGGAAATATTAATGTATTTTAATGTATTGGCATCATTTTGTTATGTTTATTTTGGTTTGATTATCGATTGAAACTTTGGAATACATGTGTCAGAAGAAAAACCTGAGTGAAAGTCAGCCGATCAAGGTAAATCACACGTAAAAATAATTAAATACATCAATAAAACAAAATACAATATAATGCATAATATAAAGTTTATAATGTAGTACCGCATATACCTAAAGTTTGGATTGATGGGGTAAGAAAGGTAGACAAGCAGACACATTTTGATATCAGAAAATAGCCTACTTACCAACTTTAGTATGACATTAGTATGTCTCTGCGTTATAATAATACAACAAAAAAGAAAATCAACATATACTGTATCCCATGGCCTAATATTTTAATTGGACCGCCAAGGTGGGAAATAAATTAATGAGTAGTGTAGCCTACTAACTTCGAGTGCAATGTGAACAAAGCATTGACATTACTCCCGAGAAGGCAACTCTTCCACTGATTTATCTTTATATTTCTTCTAATATTATTAATGCTATAAATATTAGAGTGTCATATTTCGTTTTGGGGTGTTTCGTGTACCAGAAAAGGGTGTAACTTGGTGTTGGATGCGTGGAAACCTAATATAAGTCTAATAAGTCCGTCGTGGTACTGTACCTGTAAAGAGTGCGTTCGTAAAGTAAAATCGCACCAAATGTTAGTGGTAGACAGTATTGACAAATAAGGATATATTGTATATGGTGTCTATTAAAATGATGAGCAGACCATTTTAACCAGTAACTGTCAACCAGTACTAAAGCAACCAATAGGCTACTGTTAGGTCAAGTTAGATTAGTTCTTTAAATTATATCACTGGTTCGGTTGTCTCAGGTTGATGTGGCACTTGTTGAGATCTACTGGTTGAAATATCGGAACTCCACTATTATAAATATAATCTGGAAGGCTCATCGTCTGCATCTTGCTATGTAAACAATTGAAGCCACCGGAGTGGCTTTTGGGAGTGGTATAAAAATGCTAATATGGATTGAATATTGACGAAACACTTCCTTATGAATAGAATATTCGCCTACAACCTTTAAATTGTCTGTTTTTGCAGTCAATATCCTTGCGTGTCTTGTCAGTGTAAAACATATTAGAGCGAACTTACCGCTTCGTTCTGCTCCCTATGCACTTTCAATGGAAAAAATGCGCGTTGCGTCGTCTGCACCGGCTTCAAATCACGCTATTATTGAGCCATCCAGTATTTTAACTTTATCGAGATCGATTGTTGAAATGGAATACTGGTAGAGTCGTTCGGGAACCTTTTAAAATAGCCTATGTGACTTTGAAAATGGCACAGATGCTTTTGGACCTCGTTCAAAACTTGTCATTTCCTCAATAACATATCCAAGATCAACAGGTAGAATAGAATAGATCAGCAGGTAGAAATAGTAAGGATTGTAAATGACACTCATGATCCCATATCTAGCCTTCAATCAAACGAATCGGACAAACACATACGGACATGTCTTGTGTATTTGTCCATAGATAATGAATTCATATTTATTCACCAACCCAACAATTAATCTACAAATATACCTAATTAATGAAATCAATGAAACTAATGAATATGTACTCCAAGGGCTAGAACCTAGGATACTCACACCGAAATTCGGCGCACTAAGCATACCATACCTCAACCATAACTCCATACCATAACTCCTAAGCATCCTTGTAACTGTTAGAGACGTTAATTTATATCTTTCCCCGCCGGGGAAATATCACACACCATAAATACCGAAGCGACACAAGCCAAAACACGTCAACAGTGCGTGCAGAATATCGAGGTTGGTGAGCTTGGTGGTGTCGCCATCCCTGGGTACTCGGAAGTCAAGCGAGGGTTATTTACTACTAACATTCGGCAATTACAAATAGTTAGCGTTAGTCAATGATCACATTTATATATAATATACATTATTTTTACAACATTCTGTACAACCATTATATATTATATATTTTTTAACTCGCTTTTATATGTGGTGTAGTGCAGCTACTCGCTATGATTGCATCATCCTTGCGTGTTTACTGTGTATGCTCCCTGTGTTTCCGCGTCTGACTATATTTTCGGTTTTGTTACCGTCGTTACTGCTGTAGTGCGATTATTCAAGCCTGTAAGAACTTCCGAAGGGTGCCTGGGACGATTGTTGGGTGTAGGACAATGGAAAAAGGTAATATGTTAAAGATGATGATTGATACATAGGGATCAGCTGTACGCGCGAGAAAGCATGCTTAGCTTAGATCTGTTTCTCGGACTATTATCTACTTTAGGTATAATGCCATGATGCTCATACTTCTTTACCATACATAATATTCCTCTCGCTGTAGCCGAAGATCTGGAATAGCGAATGGATATTTACTTATTGTTTTAATCCTAATATTGCCGGTATGAACCTCCATACCGTAGTGACCGAAAACAGCCGCATGTGTGTTTGCCAACGATTTGACCTCTAGCCTTGTTATGCATATTATTCATCTAACGACAAATGTTACATAATTATCAATTCGGTATAGCTATGGTTTGCAGTCTAAAGTAACCAACCTTGAAAAAGCAGCCTAGTTATCAGATCTCCCTGTGTCTCTGTAACAACATGGACACTCTTATTGCCGTAGCCTAAGGTGCTTTATTATATATAAATGTGAAGTAGGCCTATTGTATATTTTCATTTACAAAACCCTCTCTGTACAACAATTAATATGGAACTCGTAATATAACATAGAAAACATCGGCATTGAAAATTCAGTGTCTTTTTTACGCAATTAAAGATATTAATATTAGGTCTAGGAAGCTGCAATCGTAAGAGAGCAGCTGATGCAGTCGAGCCAAGGCTTAAACCAGCGGGAGGGTGAACTTGGTGGTGTCGCGATCCCTGGGTACTCGGAAGTCAAGCGAGGGTTATTTACTACTAACATTCGGCAATTAAAAATAGTTAGCGTTAGTCAATGATCATATTTATATATTATATACATTATTTTTACAACATTCTGCACAACCATTATATATTATATTTTTTAACTCGCCTATATATATGTGGTGTAGTGCAGCTACTCGCTAGGATTGCATCATCCTCCTTGTGTGTTTACTGTTTATGTTCCCTGTGTTTCCGCGTCTGATTATATTTTCCGGTTGTTTACCGTCGTTACTGCTGTAGTGCGATTATTGAAGCATTTAAGAACTTCCGAAGGGTGCCTGGGACGATTGTTGGGTATAGGACAATGGAAAAAGGTAAGATGTTAGGCTAAAGATAATGATTGATAGGCCTACATTAGGGATCAGCTGTACGCGCGAGAAAGCATGCTTAGCTTAGATCTGTTTCTCGGACTATTATCTACTTAGGTATAATACCATGATGCTCATACTTCTTTACCATACATAATATTCCTCTCGCTGTAGCCGAAGATTTGGAATAGCGAATGGATATCTACTTATTGTTTTAATCCTAATATTGCCGGTATGTACCTCCATATCGTAGTGACCGAAAACAGCCGCATGTGTGTTTGCCAACGATTTGACCTAGCCTTATAGCCTAACCTTGGTATGCATATTATTCATATAACGACAAATGTTACATATCAATTCGGTATAGCTATGGTTTGCAGTCTAAAGTAACCAACCTTGAAAAAGCAGCCGTTATCAGATCTGCTGCCTGTGTAACAACATGGACACTTATTGCCGTAGCCTAAGGTGCTTTATTATATATAAATGTGAAGTAGGCCTATTGTATATTTTCATTTACAAAACCCTCTCTGTAAACACTAATTAATATGGAACCCGTAATATAACATAGAAAACTTCGGCATTGAAGATTCATTTTTTTTTTTTACGCAAGTAAAGATATTAATAATGGCTAGGAAGCTGCACACGTAAGAGAGCAGCTGATGCAGTCGAGCCAAGGCTTAAACCAGCGGGAGGCTTGATAGACACTAGGCCTAAACTATAGGTCTACTCGCCATAAAAATCTCAAATGTCTATTGCAGACTAACAGATTGCATTAATTTGCAAAGACCGGCATTTGTTATTGATATAATTATTTTGGAAATTGTGTAAGCGTATGAATAGCTGAACAATGGATGCTAAGCGAACTGCCGTAACCTAATTACTGTTGTGAAACTAGCTTGCTTGCTTCTATCCTTTTTATAAAATTAATTGCGCTACAATATTTGTCATGACATACATGCTTTCTTATAATGTAATGTTTGAGGTTAGCCTATTTATCAACTTCGTGCGCAAATTATATTTTAAACATTCAGAAGCTTGAAATAGCTGGAATAAAACAAAAATATGACAGTGGAAACCTTTCAATCGCGGCGACGCCTACCCTATTTTATATTATTATATTTTATTTTTGTAATTACGTTTTCAATAACACCATTTATTTGTGTACATATTTGTGAAATGACAACCGTACGTTTTTTTTTTTTTTTTTTTTTGCTTGCGCATAAGTAAATTATTTAAACAGATTCAATGCAGTTGTATAATAGCCTATTACGCTGGCAAGTTCCCGTCAAGCAATCTACTGTACAGTACTTGGAACGTACTGGCAGCGACATTCAGAATCATGAACAAAACAATGCTGTAATGTATTATTATATATTTTGTTTTCACCAACCAACTTCACTTCAAAACTCAATTAATGAAATCAACAAATACATGTGGCACTCCAAGGACTCGAACCTAGGGTACTCACACCGAAATTCCGCGCACTTTTATGCATTACGCTACCAAGACAGTTAATACCATGTCTAGCAAGCAGATATTTATTTATATATTTAAGAACAACTTGAGGTATTATATTTAAACATTTTCTATATATGCAATTACATTATTTATTTGTTAGGCAAAGTGATCATGGAACTTCGCAGCTGTTATATGTTTTTTATGTTTATCGTCATAAACTAAAGAAACATAAGCATCCCCCTTTTACTAGGAGCTGTAGGCTTAACCCCCGAGAAAAGACATAGTGTTATTCAGTGCGCAATCAATTTCCTTAAAATCAGGGTGAATCCTGCAACTATAAAGGCAGTCCAGACAACACCATCCTCCCCATGGTTTATTAGAGACAGTAGTTGCTTCTTTCCCTAATATACAACAACAACGACTTAATACCGTTAACGATGTTCTTTTATTTCATAAATTTTATTTTAGTAAGCGATTTTGATTAGTTATTTTGCCTTTATATTGTCTTTGTCCAAGTTTTGGTTTGTTTAGTTTGCAAGTTTTACATTTTAATGATCCGTATAAATTATCGAAAATTGTTGAAAAAGCCCTTACAATATTGAATTGATTTCGATTTGTAGCTATCGGTTTGGTTCGGTGCTTGTCTTAGTCTTGGTGTTGGGCGGGGTATTGTCTAACTTGCAGCGGCACCCCTAATATATTTTAGTTGAGCGTTTCACTGATTGAGATCCATTTTCTTTTTCCTTATTTTCCAAAATTCAGTAGGCCTAAGTATTATTTGTATTTCTTCCTTCTCACAATCCTTCCCAAATAGCATTTCTCCGATCCAGTTTTCTTGATATGGTTGATTAAATAATTGCCATTTATTTCTTAAGCTTTGGTATATAGGACAGTATATTAAAAAGTGATCTAGGTCTTCTCTTTCCTCTTCACATCCCACGCACTTTGTGTCACCACCAACGAAACGGTTCCTGTCATTCAATTTCATTGTGTTATATCTACACTTAAATAATAATTCCGAGCCGAAAGTATTATCGTAAATACGCTCTTCTCTTATTTCTTTCTTGTATGTCCTATATAATTATACACTTGTGTTTTTGCTGATTTCTTCTTGCCATCGTGTAGTGTCCCACTCATTACCGGTAATCTTCCTTTTAATAACCACCATTAATTTGTCTCAAATTTAATTTTCCTGTACCAGTTGTTTTTGCTGTTTCTTCAATGTATTTTATCCAGTTACCTGTCTTATAGTTCTGTCGTAGTTCGTGATAGACTGTTCCCACTAAGTTATCTTCTTTAACTACCAAGTAGTTCACATAACACATTTTCCTTTTCATCAATCTTGTCTCCATTAGCGACGTGCCCACCTCTGCTCTCAGCACACATATGGGTGTATAGGAACGGGCTTTTAATACAATTCTATTTACTTTGTTTTCAATTCTTTGCAGTTCTTTTACTTCTTCTTTATTGAAATACACCACATCTGTGCCATGCAGGATGGAGGATAGTGCTAATCCTTTCCAATATGTTTTTCCGATTAATACTCTATTGCAACTCCTTGATGATATAGAAGGTACTTGGTTAGCCAAATTATTTGATCTTTGTATAATATATTGTTTATATTGTGCAAAGCAATTTTTTTTATTTGAAATAGCCACTCCTAAATATTTAAATTTATCTATTACTTGTATACCTTGGATTTCTCTTGGTTGTTCTTTGAGATAATTTATTATTATGTTGCTTTTGTTGGTATTAATTTCCAATCCATGCTCTCTTACTATCTTACTAGCTTGTTCGGGGGGTTAAACCTTTGCTACGGTCCCCCCTATTGTTCACTTTAATTTGTCTGTGTTTGAGCTTTTATATTTATCTTCCCTTTTCTTTTCTATTCTTTTCCAAAATTCTTGTATGCTCCTTTTAACTTCTCGTTTTTTTTGTTTGTTTTTTTTTTAAATAAAAGCTCACTGAATGTTTTTTCTGTATAAGGCTGTATAAAAAGATCACTCTTATTTCTAATGTCTTGATAAACGGGACAAAGCAACACCAAATGTTCCAAATATTCAATCTCGGTTTCACACTATTCGCACTTCACTTCCCCGTTTACAAAACTGTCATTTACTGCCGCAATATTTACTCTACATCTAAAAAAAACGTGACTGAAGATGGTTTGTTGTCATAGCATCTTTCTTCTTGTATGTTATTTTTGTTCTGTATATACATTATACACTACTTTTGCTTTCTAATTCTGCTTCCCAGTTCGCTGAGTCCCATTCTCGCACTAGGCCTATGCTCTTTATTTTATTTCTGCTAATGTGTTTTTAAGCTACAATTACCCAAGCCTGTTCCTCTTACGGTTTTCTGTATTTCTTGGACCAATTTTCCTCTTTAAAGTTACTATTTAGTTCTTGGAAATTCGCCACACTAATATTCCTTCCTTGTTTAAAAGATAATTAATAAAAGTCATTTGCATCCATCGCTGTTGCTCCTATTTCTCCTCTTAACATGCAGGTTGGGGAATGTTTGGGGGCTCTTAGGATTAGGCTGTACACCTTATTTTCAACTCATGCTTAATTCAGTTTTATTGAAATTTATTACATCAGTTCCATGCAAAATTGATGGTAGTACCACATTTTTCCAGTATGTTTTGCCTATCAGGATTCTACTGCAACTTACTAAACTAGATGGCATTTGATGTGTTTATGTCCTCGCCTTTTCGATAACGTCTACCCGGTGTTGCTTAAAGTAGTCTCTTTTATCTGTGATTGTGACTCCTAGATATTTTATCTTATCTGTTACCATAATTCCTTCTATTTCATTAGGTTTATCTCTTATATTGTATATGATGACATTGCTCTTATTAACATTTACTTTGAAACCAAACTCTTCTACTAGGCTACTCTTTTGAATACCGGTACCCGTATTCCTTCGCTAGCATCTATGGTCTGTGCTAAACTCATGTCATCGTCTGCGTAAAACAGTATAGGCTATTAATAACCTATATATATGTTGTCGTCTTTGAAACCTATTTTGCTATTATATTTAATTATGTGAATATGACATAAGTTGCCAACTTAAACAGTGTTGTGGACAGCGTGCAGCCTTGTTATGTGCCACTTGGTATCTCTATCTTTTTGTTTGTTTCACCATTTAGTTTCCTACATGTCGTGTCTCTGTTGTACAGTAACGTTTAGCTACGATGTCAATATTATTAGGGTGTATTTGTTGTTCTTTTATTAGTGCCGCTATTAACTTTTCTCTTTTTATTGAATCATACGCGTTTTTAAAGTCAACTGCGGTCACAACCAAGGGTATCTTACTTTTGTAACTGCTCTGAATGCAATATTTTATAATTAATATATTATCCTCGATTCTGCAACCACTTGTAAACCCTGCCTGCGTGTCCATACCCCTCTCGTTTATTTTGATATGCTGATCCACTTTTCCTTTGCTTATTGACATCATCATTTTATACGAGAAGTTGCTTAATTGATCTACCGTAGATGTTTTAACTTTTGGTATTAATTAAGTAATAGGAACAGCAAAGAATAACGGGCATTTGTAAAATGTAAGCATCACATACCGGTAGGCCTACTATTTGTGTGCAGTGTTATGATTGTACGGAAAATAATAGGCCACCACGTGCTTATGCATGTGTATTAATCAATATAATTGTACATACAGCCATATGTGATGAGTAAGCATGGTGTATATTAAGAGTTGAGTTAAGTTAGTTAAAATAGGACTTCAGGGGCTATCAGCTGATGAAATACATGGTTAAGGCCTAGGGCACGGAACGAAACAGTGGCGTAGAGGAGGGTGTTCGATAATATATCATATATCTACCATATAAAGCAATGTTGTTATGTCACATGTTTATAGATTTGCAGTAGTAGGCACATGTGAACAATGATCACCCTGAACGTAGGTATAAAGGAACATTATTGTAGAGAATATACGAGATTAATATCAAGAGAGGGAAAGGGGAGGGAGTTATCCCGCCAGGGAACGAAACTGGTGGAGGAATGGGAGGAAGGAGGGTGTTAGATAATATACCATAATTATCTCCTATATAAAACATTATACATATGTCAAATGCATATTGGTTTGCAGCACTATTCACTTGTGAACAATGAGCACCTTGAATGTAGGTGTAAAACAGATTATTGCAAAGAATAAACGAAAATAATGTTGAGGGAGGCAAAGGAATTCAAATACGTTTAAAAACCGTGCCACATCCGGGATGTCATCCTCCCCCTTTCCTCCCGTAACAGTTGTTTCGTATAATTCTCTATAATATTATTTGCACCTACATTCAAGGTGCTCATTGTTCAAAAGTGAATAGTGCTGTATACCTATACGCATGTGACATAACAATATTGTTTTATATAGGAGATATGGTATATTATCGAACACCCTCCTCATTCCTCCACCAGTTTCGTTCCCTGGCGGGATAACTCCCTCCCCTTTCCCTCTCTTGATATTAATCTCGTATATTCTCAACAATAATGTTCCTTTATACCTACGTTCAGGGTGATCATTGTACACATGTGCCTACTACTGCAAACCTATACACATGTGACATAACAACATTGCTTTATATGGTAGATATAGAACACCCTCCTCTTTCCTCTGCTTACTCCGCCACTGTTTCGTTCCCTGCGCTAGACCTTAACCATGCATTTCATTAGCTGACTGCTAATACTTATGTTACATTTAGTTTTGTGTTTAGAATAATGGTAAATACAATTTATTTTACTGTTTTACAATGAAGTCTGTTGTCTTTAGCATCGTTGTATATGATTTAGCTATTCACTACAAAAATGCACTAACTCGAACAAGTTGGAAGACAGTTGCCAAACGGGAATTTCTTTTCTCCCGTGACTTCGAGTGTAGTTCATTAATAAAGCGATTCGATTCAGTCCGAGATAGCTTCGAATATGAAACGATACGAAACGGCGGCATTAATGACCGCTACAGGCTTATGCAGCGTTCAACATTAATGTTCACCACCGTATCTAAAAATCAAACTAAATTATATACTCCTTCTACTGATGGATCCTGAAGTTCTCAAGTAGACTTCAATATACTTCAATTTGTGTCACTAAAGCTGCTGTGACTCATCATTTCTGACTTGTATAGCACCTGGGTTACTGGGTCCGGGTACCTAGTTCTATATTTTAGGTAGGCTATTATTATTATTATTATTGTATTGTTTTATTATTATATTGTTATTATATTTGTACAGTACATAGCCTACAACCATTATCTTTGAAGCGTTCTTTATATTCCAGTACCATCTATAGCATATATACCGGTAATGATTTAGTTATTTATGTGTATGAAGGAGACAAAAGGCAGGCTGCCTGTAACTAGTGTCTCCCCCAATTCCAATAGAGTGACATAGCCAAATTCAAGGGACGTTGGGATCAAAATGCCGGAACACACGAAGTTTAAAGCAGTCTAAGTCATAGGATGAAGGAAAGATTGATTTAGGGAGAGAGTAATCAAAATTAGAGTGGGTATAAAACAAAATTTAAAAAATAATTCGTAATTTGTTTTTAGGATCTTGTTCACATAGGCTATAATACATAAACATAACAACAAATGGACAGCTATAAGAACGAAGATCACACAGTACGGCATATTTTGACGGAGATAGTGTTAATAATGGAGCATCGAAAAATCATAACAATTGTAACTTTTCTTCGATTATTTCATTTTGATTGGCCATATATATATATATATATATATATATATATACGGTATATATACACCGGTATATATATACTGTAGGCTGATTATTCAAATGACGTAACGACCACTGATAATATGAAAATTGGATTTATATTTAATGTCTGTACCAAATTAATGTTATAAAGATAGGATGCGAGACCATTGTTATGACGAGTAATGGAAATTGGTTTTGAAATTATGTTTGTATCAAATATATGTTAAATATACAATATGAGACAGTCATAAAGACGGGTTTGGCAGGTCTAGCTATTGTCAGAGTTAGAATAGCAGGAGGGGTGAACAAAAAAAGGAATATTAAGGCCCCCGATGGGCGTATTTATTTGCTCATTTATGTATCTTTTTATATTTTGTAGTTTCCTCCCTAGACCTTCATCAAGCTTAAAAAAAAAAAAAAAAAACGCAGACCCTCCTTCAAGATATATTTGTAAATGTTTCGATATATAAATGTCCTGGCCGGTTCCTCTTAAATTACAGGCTCGCTATCGCTCGTCAGGAAAAATCGACACCTAAATGGCACGCAAGGTCTTAAATTTGACAACGAAATGGGACGAAAGATGTTAAAATCGCCAAACTAATGAGCCGAACGTCTTATCTCAAAACAAACGGGGCTTAACACGAGGGAGAAAGGGGACCAGATAAACGACCCATCTCCCCTTAATTAATGCCACTAGTGATATACCAACATGGAGGAGGTTGATTGATCTCTGTTACTATAGGATCTCTGCTATAGTGTAATGTGCTCGTATAAACAATCATAGACTATCGTTGATTTTTTTTTTTTTTTTTTTTTTTTTTTTTTTTTTTTGCAAACAGGTCCATCTGTATACAGTATACAGGTATGTATTATATATGTATTTTGCTTTACTTTATATACCAGTTGTGGTTTTATAACTAATCCAAATATGTAAATGCAACTATCTAAATCTATTTATTCTGCTTTACATTGAATTACAGTTCTAGGTTTATGGTTAATCCATATATAAAGTATCATAACAATACATTATTATATCGAATTTATTTGCAGTGGAAAATAAGAGGGTTAAACGATATTTATGGGTGGCTATACGAGCGCTCTTTTGTGTGTGAGTGTGTGTATGTTTGTGTGTGTGTGTGTGTATGTTTGTGTGTGTGTGTGTGTGTATGTTTGTGTGTATGTTTGTGTGTGTGTGTGTGTATGTTTGTGTGTGTGTGTGTATGTTTGTTTGTGTGTGTGCGTGTTTCCGTGTATATGTGTGGGCGTGTGTGTACCAATGTGCGTGCAAGTTGGGTTCTTTTGTGTGTGGCTAGCATTATCGTGTACATTGTTCCCAGTTTTTGCCCCTTATATATTTATGGCTATGTCTGCGTGTGTGCATGAACCGAATGCTTGTGGATGCCTGGCCCTATATTATTGGTAGTGTGTGTGTGGATGTTTGGCCCTATAATATTGGTAATGTGTGTGTGTGTGTATATATCTGTGTGTGCGTGTGTGTGAAGCCTGTGTGCGTGTTGAGAGAACAAGGTTACTTATATGCAATACACGCAGAGTGCATCAATTTGCAGACTTTATATGTTAATATAGGTCTTTAGAGATACAACTTGGCTGGGTTACTCAAGAGATTCCAGATTCTTAGTGAATATAATGCTGATAAAATGAAATTGAACACGGCGAGAGTGTATAACTATAACCCCGTAGAGTTTAATATCATAGTGCAACCCTCTCATGATCTTTATAAACAAAGTCCCGAATATGATCATCGCAACGTTTATTCACATGTTGATTATACATTCGTGATGGGAACAAAATCAATCGTCCACTAATACAACAAAAATCACATATAAAAAGCATTGGTAAAAAATAAATAAATACAAAAAATATATATAGGCCTATATATATATATACTGTATATATATATATATATATATATATATCCATATCCTATATAAGGGAGAGGTATATAGGCCTATGTAGGCTATATCAAAATTATTGTAATACTAGTAATTAAGAAGAGAAATTTACAAAATAGACATGTAAGATAGGGCGATAGATAGATAGGGTCGGTAGGCAGCTAAAACGATTGACTAGAAAAACAAACGTGTGTACAATTGAGTATATTTTTCCCCGTGTTGACTACCCTACTGATAAGAAATGTGGGTCTGGGTTCGGGTAAGAATATCAGTGTACGAATGTGACGTGTTTGTGTATGTGGGGAGCGATGGACGACATTATCTGTGTGTGTGTGCGTGCGTGTGTGTGACGGATGTGACAAGGGGGGGCTGGGGAGGTGTAGGATGGGGTTGGGGAGGGGTTAAGTGGGGTGGTGTAGGGTGGGGAGGAGCTGGGGGTTAAGGGTGGGGTTGGGGGGGGGTTAAGTGGGGAGGTGTAGGGTGGGGTTGGGGAGGGGTTAAGTGGGGAGGTGTAGGGTAGGGGTTAGTGGGGAGGGTGTAGAGTGGCTTGGGGAGGGGGGGGGGGAGGGGTTAAGTGGGGAGGTGTAGAGTGGGCTTGGGGAGGGAGGAGAGGTTCTAGACTCAGAGGGTTAGGAAAATAAAAAATTAAGGGGAGATGGGCCGTTTTTCTGGTCCCCCTTCTTCCTCATGCTTAGACCCATTAGTTTTCAGATTTTATGACGTTTGGCTCATTAGTTAGGCGATGTTAAGACCTTTTGACCCATTTATTTGTTAATACTAAGACTTTTCGTGACCTTTAAGTGTCGAGTTTTTCCTGGCGAGCGTTGGCGAGCCTGTAATTTAGGAGTAACCGGTCCCGGCCGAAAAATGTACAAATATATCTTGAACGGGGATCCTGGGGTTGTTATTTTTAAGTTTGATGGAGATCTAGGGAGGAAACTAAGAACATAATACTTAAATGAACAACCAAAATGAAAAAAAATACAAAATAAACTACCGAAAATTAACTATTAAGGAAAGGGGCTACATAATTCTTCAACAAACCGATATTGAATTAGTACTAGTTTTTCGTATTTTTTTCGTTTTTGCCTATATCCGTACTGCATTATTTGTTTCCTTGCGCTTTTAAGCATTAATTCGTACATCACTAACCGTTCAAAATAGAAGCCAATCTTCAACTTATTAACACAAAATATAAACTTATTAAAGTTTTGTGATCATGAAGTCTTGAAACAGAAATTCAAAATGCGCACCTGTGTCATTTCAAACAAAACTTAGAGGAACACAATTTAATAGGACAAAATAGAAAAGTCGTAATAAAATATGAGGTTAAAAGCTATGTTAAACAATCAGGATAGATAATGAAAGATGGAAAAGGTTAACGGCCATATTACCAGATGGAAAGCTTTCGCGCAAGCAGACGAAAATAACTGGACAATTATGGTACCATTATAATTGGGAATGCTAATCCGTACGGTATGCTCTCTATAAACAACACTCATTCCCACCGTATTCATTCGGTATCAGTTGTTGCGAAGGAAACCCGTTGTTTAAGGGGGCCCATCTTGTTTTATTGTTTCCCTCTCTCTCTCTCTGGGTTGTATTCATTCGGCCCCATACAGCCTACTGTTTTAAGACGTTTTTCCCCACCCAGGTGTCGATTTTACAGCATAATTTTTTAATGTTATTGACAGCAGGCTAAATTTGTAAATTTTTCGATGACTAAATCTCATTAGAGGGATAATGGCGTGAATTGATTAGAGTACAAAGGGATTTTTTTTTTTTTTTTTTCAATGGACCCTGTTTCAAGATAAATTGTAGAGGTTTGCTATCGCTCGCCAGGAAAAAATCGACACCTAAAGGGCACGAAAGGTCTTAATATTGTTACAAAAATGAGGCGAAAGGTCTCAAAATCGCCAAACTAACGGAACGAACGTCTTAAAGCCTCAAAGCTAATATGCTAAACATGAGGGAGAAGGGGGTCCAGAAAAAAAGCGAGCACTACCCCCTTAACGCCTTATTCCTTTCCCACCATGATGTCATAACTTGTTCATATTAAAATCAACTAGAGAGGAATTATAAGTTTAAATACTCGGTTGTAGCTTATATTTGAGTATTAATAACGCTAGATTTACACAAGGGACTGGAGTTCTCGAAAAGGGGCTCCAGTCCTGTCGCTATTCTTGACTTACAGTGTGCTGGCTAAATAATCCAGAAGTCCTATTTTAACCAACTAACTAGATTTAAGGAGTTATAATGTAGGATACGAAGATCAGAGGGAAAAAATGCGTCGTAAATGTAGGGAAAACAAAGGCTATGAATATCAGAGAGAGAGAGAGAGGGAGGGAGGGTGTGGGAGAGAACTGGGCAATGAGGCTTAGCGAGAGAGAACGAAGCTAATCATTCAATGAAACAAAAGCCTCAGAAGCCATGAACCACCTCACGGAAGCACAGAGGAAGTGATCGAACGAATGGTGACACCTCCTCCCCTCCCCTCCTCTGCATAGTGTGCGAATTATCTTCATACTTGAGAGATGGAGAGTGAAGTAGCGAGTCTCTGGGGAAGGTGAGTGACCAGGGGACCCCAATAATAATAATAATAACTGTTATACTGTACCTCTAGCGGGGATGATTATAATGTGATCAGAAAGGAGGTATTACTGTTGTGATGCCGGGGGAACGAGGACGCGCACTATACACACACACACACACGCAAACCTCTCTCTCTCTCTCTCTCTCTCTCTCTCTCTCTCTCTCTCCCTCTTCTGTTCTCTCCTCTTCCTGCTCCTCTCCTTATTTCTCTCTCTCTCTCTCTCTCTCTCTCTCTCTCTCTCTCTCTCTCTCTCTCTCTCTCTCTCTCTCTCTCTCTCTCTCTCTCTCTCTCTCTCTCTCTCTCTCTCTCTCTCTCAGACACACACACACACACACTCTCTCTCTCTCTCTCTCAGACACACACACACACACACTCTCTCTCTCTCTCTCTCAGACACACACACACACACACACACTCTCTCTCTCTCTCTCTCTCTCTCTCTCCCTCTCCCTCTCCCTCTCCCTCTCCCTCTCTCTCCCTCCCTACACGCACGCAATACATCCTGTCCAATTATCCCTCTTTATTTTACTCTTTTGTTTTATCGTTAATCCCTTTCAGTAGGATTGGGGCTATGTATGTTTGTATTCTGGGTAACAACACACGATTCTATTAATTACAAGTATACAAAGTAGAGTGTATATACTTTAGGGTGTATAGTCCAATTATCGCACCATTACTATTAATTACAAGTATACAAAGTAGAGTGTATATACTTTAGGGTGTATAGTCCAATTATCGCACCATTACTATTAATTACAAGTATACAAAGTTAGAGTGTATATACTTTAGGGTGTATAGTCCAATTATCGCACCATTACTATTAATTACAAGTATACAAAAGTAGAGTGTATATACTTTAGGGTTGTATAGTCCAATTATCGCACCATTACTATTAATTACAAGTATAACAAAGTAGAGTGTATATACTTTAGGGTGTATAGTCCAATTATCGCACCATTACTATTAATTACAAGTATACAAAGTAGAGTGTATATACTTTAGGGTGTATAGTCCAATTATCGCACCATTACTATTGATTACAAGTATACAAAGTAGAGTGTATATACTTTAGGGTATATAGTCCAATTATCGCACCATTACTATTAATTACAAGTATACAAAGTAGAGTGTATATACTTTAGGGTGTATAGTCCAATTATCGCACCATTATATTAATTAATTACAAGTATACAAAGTAGAGTGTATATACTTTAGGGTGTATAGTCCAATTATCGCACCATTACTATTAATTACAAGTATACAAAGTAGAGTGTATATACTTTAGGGTATATAGTCCAATTATCGCACCATTACTATTAATTACAAGTATACAAAGTAGAGTGTATATACTTTAGGGTGTATAGTCCAATTATCGCACCATTACTATTAATTACAAGTATACAAAGTAGAGTGTATATACTTTAGGGTGTATAGTCCAATTATCGCACCATTACTATTAATTACAAGTATACAAAGTAGAGTGTATATACTTTAGGGTGTATAGTCCAATTATCGCACCATTACTATTAATTACAAGTATACAAAGTAGAGTGTATATACTTTAGGGTGTATAGTCCAATTATCGCACCATTACTATTAATTACAAGTATACAAAGTAGAGTGTATATACTTTAGGGTGTATAGTCCAATTATCGCACCATTACTATTAATTACAAGTATACAAAGTAGAGTGTATATACTTTAGGGTGTATAGTCCAATTATCGCACCATTACTATTAATTACAAGTATACAAAGTAGAGTGTATATACTTTAGGGTGTATAGTCCAATTATCGCACCATTACTATTAATTACAAGTATACAAAGTAGAGTGTATATACTTTAGGGTGTATAGTCCAATTATCGCACCATTACTATTAATTACAAGTATACAAAAGTAGAGTGTATATACTTTAGGGTGTATAGTCCAATTATCGCACCATTACTATTAATTACAAGTATACAAAGTAGAGTGTATATACTTTAGGGTGTATAGTCCAATTATCGCACCATTACTATTAATTACAAGTATACAAAGTAGAGTGTATATACTTTAGGGTGTATAGTCCAATTATCGCACCATTACTATTAATTACAAGTATACAAAGTAGAGTGTATATACTTTAGGGTGTATAGTCCAATTATCGCACCATTACTATTAATTACAAGTATACAAAGTAGAGTGTATATACTTTAGGGTGTATAGTCCAATTATCGCACCATTACTATTAATTACAAGTATACAAAGTAGAGTGTATATACTTTAGGGTGTATAGTCCAATTATCGCACCATTACTATTAATTACAAGTATACAAAGTAGAGTGTATATACTTTAGGGTGTATAGTCCAATTATCGCACCATTACTATTAATTACAAGTATACAAAAGTAGAGTGTATATACTTTAGGGTGTATAGTCCAATTATCGCACCATTACTATTAATTACAAGTATACAAAGTAGAGTGTATATACTTTAGGGTGTATAGTCCAATTATCGCACCGGTACTATTCCTCTCTCTGGAGAAATTATACAGTATATTGTATGTATTTATGTTTTTGTATTATTATTAGCGGTGATATTGTATTTATAGTGTTGGTATTAAGGGGAGGTATTTAGTTTGTTCCCTAGACCTCCATCAAGCTTAAAATTACACCCCCTTGAGTCCCTTTCAAGATAAATTTGTAAATTTTTCGGTAGAAAAATTTCCCGGCCGAAGGCCGGTTCCTCTTAAATTACAGGCTCGCTATCGCTCGCCAGGATAAAATTGACACCTGAATGGCACGAAAGGTCTTAATATGGGGTGAAAGTTCTTAAAATCGCTAAACTAATGGGGCAAACGTTTTATAATATCAAAAGCAATGGGGCTAAACATGAGGGAGAAAGGGGTCAAGAAAAAAATCCGTCGAGTGGAGATCTCCCCTTAAAGGATGCTTGTACTGTACAAGTACGTATTAATGATTGTTTAATATTGTATATAGTATGTACGTATATTTATGTCTTCGATGTGTGTGTTTGTGTGTGTTTGTTCATCTATTGGTGTTAGTCTCTTGTTTAAACTGTTAATCTTAATCGGACGGGAAATGTCGAGCTTAGGAGCAGATTTCCTGACACTTAATAAGGTAGTAAGAAGCTACTATACATAACTGCTTCATATTTGTTGTTTGTTTCATAATTGAGGATATATTCCATTATTATTATAAAGGTGTGGCCCAGTGGTCTTGCTACTGAGCTTGTAACTACAAGTTCATGGGGGTTCAATCGCGATGTATTAGTAAGAGATAATATAGGGATATCATTTTATTTTAGAATTATCTTTAGTGCCGGTCTTTCACCACAAAGCGAACCGACATGTCAGACAAAATAACTCCCTTATTGTTTACAAGATATTAGCATTGTATGAAATTTCCCGTATTTCAAAATATGCAGAGGGGGACAGCATTTATTGAGAGGCTCAATAGGTGCCATGTGAGTAAAAAAGACCGAGATAGCTAGACAGAGTGGTACGGTACCAATAGACAGAGTGGTTGAAGAAGCCAAACCAACGACGATCCAGCTATACAGTCACTCATAAACAATCGTGGACCTCACCTATTTATAATTAATTATGAAGTATATTTCTGGAAACGAATTTATGAACAAAAATGTGTTTGCATCAACTACAAAACTATACCGGTATATACTTTTTTTTGTAAAGCGAGTTCCATCCAAAAATCAATCCAGAGAATCGTAATTGTATACAGGAACACATAGGGGCTCCACGAATTGTTATAAGTGACTGTACATTATCTGATGAAACATAAAATCTAGTCTATGCTGTGTCCAATGATTGTATCCACAGACTAGATAAATTATTTGGTCTGGAGGGAGATGTAATAATAAAGATAGGGACAAAGCTATTATGTCAACTTATGTCAAGGTAGATGTAATAATAAAGATAGGGATAAAGTTATTATTTCAAGGTAGATGTAATAATAAAGATAGGAACAAAGCTATTATTTCGAGGGAGATTTAATAATAAACATAGGGACAAAGCTATTTTTCTGGCCTGGTAAAGATGACCCGAGTATAGTTGCGGGTGCAGTGAACATAAGAACATAAGGGAGCCTGCAGAGAGTCGATTGGCCCACACAAGGCAGATCCGTTTCAAACTCAACCCATCTCGTGTCGGGTGTTATACTGGTGTCATGTCTGGGAAGGGACATGGTCTGATGTACAACTCGCGCGCGCGCGCACACACACACACACACACACACACACACACACACACACACACACACACACACACACACACACACACACACACACACACACACACACAGCCCGTAGCCTAGTAGGTAGCGCTCTCGTCTCACACACGAGGGGTCGGGGGTTCAATCCCCCGGCCGGGCGGAGACAAATTGGGCTTGTCTCCTTTCATGTGTTAGCCTCAGTTCACCTAGCTGTAAATAGGTACCTGGAATAACGTGGATGACGTTGTGACGTCCCATCTGGGGTTGGCAAAAAATGGTACAAGGCGAGATGGGTATCATATGGTTCACCTAAGCTGATGGCTACCTAAGCCTTCGGGCGAGACGGTACTGTCTATAGTGAGCATGGTACCATACAGATCCACCCTAAGCCTTCGTTTCCGATGTCGCCGATGTCGCCAATTGGCTAAAAATACAGACTACACACACATCCACAGCCATTCCAACGATACATATAACACCTACACATATAGGAGGCGGGAAATAACGAGCATGCTCACTCCCGCAATACAACTAGAGTAAGTACAACTAGAGTAAGTACACCCACCCACCAAAACCCACCCACCCACCCACCCACCAAAACCCACCCACCCACCAAAACCCAACACCAAAACCACCCACCCACCAAAACCCACCCACCCACGCACCCACCCACCCACCCACGCACCCACCCACCCACCCACCCCCATCCACCCACCCACCACACCCACCCACCCACCCAAGCACCCAAGCACCCACCCCCACACACACACACA
The DNA here is from genome assembly GCA_032716605.1 of Paralithodes platypus. Classification (NCBI taxonomy): domain Eukaryota; kingdom Metazoa; phylum Arthropoda; class Malacostraca; order Decapoda; family Lithodidae; genus Paralithodes; species Paralithodes platypus. The sequence continues at coordinate 57,866,049 of CM064521.1, read as the reverse complement.
CACACACACACACACACACACACACACACACACACACACCTTCCTCTCTTGCGGTTTTAGTCGGTCCTTTATGATGCCAAATTGTCATGGAGATCCACTAGCCAAATGTCGTAAACCTTTCATTACGAGAGTTTTGTTTTAAGTTGAATCAAATTCGTTTGGCGATACCTGAATTGATATAAGAAATTGTTGTGAATTTAAAATAAAAATAAAATAAGATAAAATTAACAAGTATATTTAACATATACCTTTCGAAAAGAAGATAATTAAATGTGGATGGTGTGGTAGAATGTTTAGCTTAAAATGTATAATTCACCGAAATTCTAGTTATTAATCTGCGTATATTATAATCCCTTAAGGGGAGATGGCTCGTTTTTCTGGACATCCTTCTCCTTCATGCTTAGCCACTTTAGATTTCAGATTTAAAGACGTTCAGCCCATTAGTTTGGCGATTTTAAGACCTTTCGCCCCTTGTCTTTGTCAATATTAAGATTTTTCGTTTCATTTAGGTGTCGATTTGTTTTTTCTGGCCAGCGAAACATTTACACATTGTTCTTGAAGGGGGGTCTAGGGGATGTTTGTTTAAGCTTGATGGAGGTCTAGCGAGGAAACTAAAACATACATGAATGCATGAATTAATAGACCAAAAAATAGTTACGTAAACTTGGCATTAATATGAAACAAAGTTATATTAGTGTCTTATTTTCCCATTGAGTATCGAGAGCTCAGTTGCCCAGGGATTCAATTTACCGCCATCTGGGATGAAACCGACTGTAGTGACTGTCTATTGCGGTACGGAAGCTGGATTCCCACCCTCCTTTCCCGTCCACGTAACATGCAATCATTCCACTTCCTATAACACGCAAATAAACTCACACACTTTCCAATGCCTCACACTCATTCTACATCCTAACACGCAAACAAACTCGCAATCATTCCACTTCCTAACATGCAAACAATCTCACCCACTTTACAATCACTCCCAATAATTCTACTTCCTAACACGAAGAAACAATTTCATCACTCATAATCATTGCACATCCTAACACGCAAACAAACTCGCAATCATCTCACTTCCTAACACACAAACAAACTCACAATTATTGCACATTCAAACACCAAACTAACTCGCAATCATCTCACTTCCTAACACACAAACAAACTCACAATAATTGCACATTCAAACACCAAACTAACTCGCAATCATTCAACTTCCTAACACTCAGTCTCACACACTTTACAATCACTCATAATAATTTCCCTTTCTAACATGCAAACAAACGTGGACACTTTCCAACCACTCACAATCATTTAACTTCCTAACATCCAATCAAACTCACACACACCTTCCAATCACTCCCAATAATTTCACTTCCTAAAACGCAAACAATCTCACCCACTTTCCAACCACTCACAATCATTTAACTTCCTAACATCCAATCAAACTCACACACACCTTCCAATCACTCCCAACAATTTCACTTCCTAAAACGCAAACAATCTCACCCACTTTCCAACCACTCACAATCATTTAACTTCCTAACACCCAATCAAACTCTCACAACTTCCATTTTGAAGATGCCAGACTACAATTGCCCGTAAATAGTGACGGAGAAAGAGCTCATGTGAGTTTTGGCTCGAACGTCCCTTGATTTTGGCCCTGTCACTCTTTCAACTATGGGGGAGGCACTCGCTATAGGCAGTTATGCCTTTTGCCTCCCTCAATCACATAGGGAAAAAAAAAAAAAAAAAATGTGACACCTTAAAACAGGCAAATACATTAAATTTGGGTATATTAATATTCGTATGCCTTTGCTTTATATACCTTTCTGCACCTATAGTAGGTTTCACTTCATCAGACACTAAATTGAATCCTTTACCCAACGGATTTGTCTATACTTTATGGAATATCCGGAATGTATTATTTCCCAGTTTTATTGAATTACCGAGTTTTCTTAATTAAAAACACACTTCATTTCAAAATGTTCGTAATAGAGGAGTAATTGAGGTAAGGATGTTGCAATTGATAAGTAACACCCCGTTCTTAACATTAATCATCAATTACAAACCCCAATGTACTTGAATAAATTAATGAAAACATATGGTCCTCCCGGGATTCGAACTCGGGACACCACACCCAGAACATAAGCACCTAAACCATTACACCACCAACACATAATGTCAGATGTTATGAAACCGAGTATAGTATTGTATTTGAGTGTGTTTGATCCATGCTACAGTGAACGCCCATAATAAATTATCCCTTCTCTCTCTCTCTCCCCCCCCCCCCCCTTCTCTCTCCCCTCTACCTTCTCTCCCCTACTCCTTCGTTCCCCTACTCCTCTCCCCCCCCCCCTTCTCCCCCCCTCCCCCCTCTCTCCCCACCACCCCTTCTCTCCCCCACCCGCGCATGGAATACAAGATGGTGTGTTGAAATGGATAGAAAATTGGCTCAGCGACAGAAAGCAAAGAGTAGTCATAAACGGTAAGGCATCTAAATGGACCAATGTAAGTAGTGGGGTACCGCAGGGATCGGTACTAGGACCAATTCTCTTTCTAATTTACATCAACGACATAGATGAGGGTCTCACCTGTACAATCTCAAAATTTGCTGACGATACAAAAATTGCAAATAGCGTACTCTCAAAAGAACAAGTTGAAGATATGCAACACAATCAGATAAGTTGTCATGTTGGGCCCAAATTTGGCAAATGAGTTTCAATGCGGATAAATGTAAAGTACTACATATCGGATACCAAAATGAGAAAGCAAACTATTTGATGAATGGCACTCAGCTTAAGAATGTAAACAGAGAAACCGATCTGGGAGTAACAATATCGAGTAACCTAAAACCGAGCCAACAATGTTCAGAGGTTGTTAAGAAGGCAAACAAAATAATTGGCTTTATAGGCAGGTCATTTGAGCATAAATCCAAAGACGTTATCCTAACCCTTTACAATTCCTTAGTCCGCCCTCTTCTTGAATACTGCGTTCAATCCTTGTGCCCTTATTACCAAAAAGATATAGACAAGCTAGAACGAGTTCAACGTAGAGTTACCAAAATGATACCTAGCCTAAAGAACAAACCATACGAAGGCGTCTTAGAGAATTAAATCTATTTCCTTTAACCGAGCGGAGATTAAGAGGCGACTTAATTCAAGTGTTCAAAATCATCAAAGGCATCGACAATATGAACTGTAGTAGTAAGTACTTCACTATCGACCAATCTAATTACACACGGGAAACGGTTGCAAAATTATTGGTAAATCTTTTAACTCGCACGAAGCTAAGAATTTCTTCTTCAATCGAGTTGTCAACTTATGGAATGGGCTTCCCCGAGATGTCATAGACTGCAGCACCGTTGATTCATTTAAACTTCGCCTAGACAAATATCTCGCATCAAACCCGCGACTGACTGCGTTTGTAAATTAATAACTTTATTTTATCCTCCCATCAGTTACTAACCCATCTGTCCCCTACTAACTTCCTAATCCTGCCACGGACATTAGTTCCAGGGCAGTAGTTCCCTTTCCAATGTTCCCTTACCCACTCTAAACCACTGTTTGGACACTTGATCCTCAGTGTTTTGGAGGACAAGCAGCCTAGAAGGGTCACTAGACCTGTTGTTGCTTGATTTCCTTTGTACTCCCTTCTCTCCCTCACCCATTCTCTACTCTTACCCCCATCTCCCCCCCCCTCCCTTCCTCTCCCACACCCTTTCTCTCCCCTTACCCCTTTTCTCTCCACCCCCCTTCTCTCCGCCCCCCCTCCCCCATCCCCCCCCCCCTCATTTGCGTACAGTACCGTACCTAGCATGTAGATTATCGCCGGAATTGTTATTTCTGCCGAGTCACATTTACTTAAGGGGGAGGTAGTTACTTAAGGGGGAGGTAGTTACTTAAGGGGGAGGTAGTTACTTAGATTAAGGGGGAGGTAGTTACTTAGATTAAGGGGGAGGTAGTTACTTAGATTAAGGGGGAGGTAGTTACTTAGATTAAGGGGGAGGTAGTTTCTTAAGGGGGAGGTAGTTTCTTAAGGGGGAGGTAGTTTCTTAAGGGGGAGGTAGTTTCTTAAGGGGGAGGTAGTTACTTAAGGGGAGGTTGTTACTTTTAAGGGGGAGGTAGTTACTTAAGGGGGAGGTAGTTTCTTAAGGGGGAGGTAGTTTTGTTACTTAAGGGGGAGGTTTTTAACTTAAGGGGGAGGTTGGTTACTTAAGGGGGAGGTAGTTACTTAGATTAAGGGGGAGGTGGTAGTTACTTCAGGGGGAGGTAGTTACTTAAGGTGGTGAGGTAGTTACTTAAGGGGGAGGTAGTTACTTAAGGGGGAGGTTGTTGCTTAAGGGGGAGGTAGTTACTTAAGGGGGAGGTTGTTACTTAAGGGGGAGGTTGTTACTTAAGGTGGGAAAAAACGGTTGTTACTTAATGGGGGAGTTAGTTACTTAAGGGTGAGGTAGTTACTTAAGGGGGAGGTTTGTTTACTTAAGGGGGAGGTAGTTTACTTAAGGGGGAGGTAGTTACTTAAGGGGTAGGGGTAGTCTTACTTAAGGGGGTAGTTACTTAAGGGGGAGGTTGTACTTAAGGGGGAGGTAGTTACTTAAGGGGGAGGTTTTGTTACTTAAGGGGGAGGGGTAGTATGTACTTAAGGGGGAGGTAGTTTACTTAAGGGGGAAGGGTAGTTACCTTAAGGGGAGGTTGTTACTTAAGGGGAGGTAGTTACTTAAGGGGGAGGTTGTTTACTTAAGGGGGAGGTAGTTACTTTTAAGGGGGAGGTAGTTACTTTTAAGGGGGAGGTAGTTACTTTTAAGGGGAGGTAGTTACTTTTAAGGGGGAGGTAGTTACTTTTAAGGGGGAGGTAGTTACTTTTAAGGGGGAGGTACCGCATGGGTAGTTTACTTAAGGGGGAGGGTAGTTACTTAAGGGGGAGGTAGTTACTTAAGGGGGAGGTTGTTACTTAAGGGGGAGGTAGTTACTTAGATTAAGGGGGAGGTAGTTACTTAAGGGGAGGTAGTTACTTAAGGGGGAGGTTGTTACTTAAGGGGGAGGTAGTTACTTAAGGGGGAGTAGTTACTTAAGGGGGAGGTTGTTACTGTAAGGGGGAGGTAGTTACTTAAGGGAAGGTAGTTACTTAAGGGGGAGGTAGTTCCTTAAGGTGGAGTTTGTTACTTAAGGGGGAGGTTGTTACTTGAAGGGGGAGGTTAGTTACTTAAGGGGGGAGGTTGTTACTTAAATGGGCAGGTAGTTATTTAAGGGGGAGGTAGTTACTTAAGGGGGAGGTAGTTACTTAAGGGGGAGGTAGTTACTTAAGGGGGAGGTAGTTACTTAAGGGGGAGGTAGTTACTTAAGGGGGAGGTTGTTACTTAAGGGGGAGGTAGTTACTTAAGGGGGAGGTAGTTACTTAAGGGGGAGGTTGTTACTTAAGGGGGAGGTAGTTACTTAAGGGGAAGGTAGTTACTTAAGGGGGAGGTAGTTACTTAAGGGGGAGGTTGTTACTTAAGGTCGAGGTTGTTACTTAAGGGGGAGGTTGTTACTTAAGGGGGAGGTAGTTACTTAAGGGGCAGGTAGTTACTTAAGGGGGAGGTAGTTACTTAAGGGGGAGGTTGTTACTTAAGGGGGAGGTTGTTACTTAAGGGGGAGGTAGTTACTTAAGGGGGAGGTAGTTACTTAAGGGGGAGGTTGTTACTTAAGGGGGAGGTAGTTACTTAAGGGGGAGGTAGTTACTTAAGGGGGAGGTAGTTACTTAAGGGGGAGGTTGTTACTTAAGGGGGAGGTTGTTACTTAAGGGGGAGGTTGTTACTTAAGGGGGAGGTAGTTACTTAAGGGGCAGGTAGTTACTTAAGGGGGAGGTAGTTACTTAAGGGGGAGGTTGTTGCTTTTTCTCCCTCATGTTTAGTCCCATTAGCATTGACATTCTCAGACGCTCGTTCCACTAGTTTGGCATTTTTAAGACCTTTCGCCCCCTGAAAGGGTTAAGCAAAGGAGATATAGATAAATATGGGCATGACGAACACGGTAACAAAGGACAACTCTGCTTGAATCGTGTAAGAAAGTGACATATATTTTGTTACTTGATTTCCTTTACCTTCGATAGTCACTTCCGCTGTCCTGGCTTCTTCCTCCCTTCATTTTGTCCTTCCTTCCTGCATGTATTCATTCCTTTCTTCTTTCTTTCCGTCATTCATTAATTTATTAGTTCTTTCATTCTGCCATCCTTCCCTTCTGACTGTTTTTCCTGCCATTTTTCCTTTCTTCGTAATTTCATTCGTAATTCACTATTCCCTTCCTACGTTCATCCCTACCGGCCGGAACTTGAGGGTGTCGGTGATTGTCGGGCCCCGGTGAGGATGGATGGGTTCGAACCCCACTCCGGGCAGCGGACCCACATGGCGGAACGCACTTGACACCCTCCTGAAGGGAAGGAGAGGTGTGGGAAGGAAGAGGAGGCTTAAGGGGGGATGGTTCACTTTTTGGCCGATATTTGAATGTATTCATTATTTTTCTAATTTCCTCCTTAGACCTCCATCAAATTTAAAAAAAAAAACATCCATTAGATCTCCCTTCTAGAATAATATGTACATTTTTCGGTAGAAAAATGTCCCGGCCAAAAGGCAGGTTCTTCCAACATTACAGGCTCACTATCGTTCGCCAGGGAAAAATTTGACACCTAAATAGCGCGAAAGGTCTAAATATTGACGAAGAAATGGGGCGAAAGGTCTTAAAATCGACTAACTAATGTGGCAAACATCTTAACATCTGAAAACTAATGGGGCTAAACATGAGGGAGAAAGTGGTCCAGAAAACCGGCCCATCCCCCCTTAATGGGGAACATTGGGGGGCGGGGGGGGTTATTATATTCAAATCATACTTAGGGTTAGGGATGTTGTTATCTTACCTTTCAAAAATGTTCTTTTCTCATATTCATAATATTTATCATAATTTCAATGCAGAATATCCACAAATTCGGTAAAACATCAAAGTAGTCTTCCCTCCAAGACTAAGAAGAATGACAACAACTATAGGTAGCGCCAACGAACTTGACACTAATCTGGACCCTTTAACTTCTTATAACTCAAAATACGTGAAAGCAATCGGCCTGACATTTTTATCATTTGGGAAGAGTCCACCAGGAAATAGATGTGGAAATTTACAGCCAGTTTGCTCAAGGTCCTTTTGAGTTACAGAGAGGTCAGGGATCGATATAATTGTCAAGTTCGTTGGCGCTACCTATAGTATAATGCATTGACCCACACCAGAAGGGAATTAACTGTCACCGTATGCAAATCTGAAAAAAAAAGTAAAGGCAAGTCTTCCATGTCTTTTTCAATCTAATACCGTGTTTCCATCTTTTTCTTTTGATTATTGTTCCCGTTATAATCAACTTTTGCTTCAGTTACCCGTGCTAAGTTCACATGCCATATAATTACCCCTCGGGAGGCCAATGTTCACTTTTGTTGTGCCTATACTTAATAATTCCAGATCAAAAAAAAAGAAAAAAAAGAAGGAAAACAAAATATATATAACTGGAACAGACAGACCTCCCAAGTGTAAGGTGGCAGAGGAATGACTGGGCAGATTGTGATTTTTTTTTTTTTTTTTTTTTTTTCTATCTGTGTTTATCCTTATATTTTAGTTACCTATTTGAATGTGTAGTTTTATTGACTGCATATTTACTTAATCAGTCATTGATTTATTTCGCTTACATATTTACCGTATAGGCCTGATATATAAAGTGATTATTGACTTGTATTTGACCTGCATATACTATTGCATACAACTTATCTTTCTCTTTTTCTATCATTTCATTTTAATTTTGTTTTAAAGTTGCTATTCCTACAACTCTAATAAGCTTGATGTCTCATATATTAACCCTTTGAGTACCAGCGACGTGTGTTATCTTTTATTCAAGCTACACTTAGACGATAATATGCAGCTTGGGAAGGATCTATGATAGGTAATAGGGTTGGTTGAGATAGTTTGAAGCCTTATTTATGCTAGAGGTCCTTCCTGACCTGAATAAAATCGTCTAATAGTTGCTACAATATAATGAAAAGGACGTCACCGGTACTGTATGGGTTAACAAAAGGACGTCACCGGTACTGTATGGGTTAACAAAAGGACGTCACCGGTACTGTATGGGTTAACAAAAGGACGTCACCTGTACTGTATGGGTTAACAAAAGGACGTCACCTGTACTGTATGGGTTAACAAAAGGACGTCACCGGTACTGTATGGGTTAACAAAAGGACATCACCGGTACTGTATGGGTTAACAAAAGGACGTCACCGGTACTGTATGGGTTAACAAAAGGACGTCACCTGTACTGTATGGGTTAACAAAAGGACGTCACCGGTACTGTATGGGTTAACAAAAGGACGTCACCTGTAATGTATGGGTTAACAAAAATTTAAAATGTATAACCAATGCGTCAACTGCATTATTTATTATTATGTATATTCACTTTTCATTGCAGTTAATCCAATATTTACACATTATTTTACTTAATGGATGTACTTTCTTTATCATAAATTGGAGAGATGTAGCTTAGTGCACGATGACGTCATTCTGATCTGATTCTGGCTAATATTAGACTTCTTAAAGAAGAAATCAAGAGGGAAAGAGGGAAAAACTGATCGTAATAATTTACCGTTTACGTCCCACAAAAAAAAAAAAAAAAAAAAACACATACATGTACAGTATATATATATATATATATATATATATATATATATATATATATATATATATATATACATCTTAGGCAAAGGCATATTCGATTATTATTTGACCCCCGCGGTTAATTTTCAAAATTGTAGCTTTTCAAGTTAGCAAATGGTTTTACCTTCATCAGTCCCAACTTTATATGTTGCATGGTGAATGTTGCAAAAATATCTTGACGGTGACACATGGTGGTTGAAGAGTCCCATATTACAGCAAATTAATTGTATGAATAATATGGCGTGTGCGCTTGAGTGGCTAGGGTTAAGAACCACAAATACTCTCTCTCTCTCTCGCTCTCGCTCTCGCTCTCTCTCTTGGAACTCTATCTCTTCACCTTTTCCTTAATGATTTCCTTTTCTATCCAGTTCTTCCTCTTATGTTCTTTCCTCTTCATAACTTTTGCCTCTCCTCCTCTACCTTGTTTTTGGCTTCTCCTATTCTTCTCTGCTCTCTCTCCCCCCCCCCCCCCCCGCTAGATCCTCCTCCCCCTCTTCCTTCCTATCATTCTCTCTCTTGCTTTTCTCCTTAAATCATCCTGCATTTCTTCTTCCTTCCTATCCACTCTCTCTATCTTGCTCTTCTAGATCTTCATTCCTATCTCCTCTTCCTCCCCCATCTCACTTCCAACCTTGCACCATCTTTATTCCTATTATGTTCACTCTCTCCCTGTTTACCCTGCAATTCCTTATCTTCTTCCATTCTCTCTTCCTCTTCCTACATCTCTTCTTCCTTCTTCTTGTTTAGCTTACTTTCTTTCAATTGATTAATTTTCCTCTTCTACCTTCCTCTCCTCCTCATTTACTGTTCCCTATCCATCTTCCCCATCCTCTCTCCCTGCCTCCCCTTCTCCCTTCCTAACCCTCCTTCTTCCTCTCTCTCTCTCCCCCTCTTCCTTCCTCCCTACCTCCCCTTCTCCCTTCCTCTCTCCCTACTTCCCCTTCTTCCTTCCTCCGTACCTCCCCTTCTCCCTTCCTACCTCCCCTTCTCCCTTTCTTCCTCTCCCCCTACCTCCTCGCCTTCTTTCTCCCTCTCTCCCTACCCCTCCTTCATCCTCCCTCTCTACCCTACCCTCCCCCTACTCTAACCTGTGACCTTGCCCTGAATCACCCACCTCCATCCGCCACCCCACCCATCTCTTATTTTACAACTAGTGTCTTCAGTTGACTAGTGACCACCCTCTCCTTACCTTCACCCCCCTTTGTGCTGATTGCCCTTCCATATTTATCCATCTCTTCTCCTCCTTTCCTCTGCGTTTATTCTTATTGGTCTTCCATATTTATCCATTATTTCTTCTCCCTTCCCCTGTTTTTTTTCTTATTGCCCATTCCATATTTATCCACCCTTCTACTTATTGTCCTTCCATATTTTTTCTTTACTTCTTCTCCCTTCCTCTGTTTTTGTTCTTATTGCCGTTCCATATTTATCCATCACTCATTCTCCTCCTTTCTTCTGTTTGTGTTCGTATTGCCCTTCCATATTTATCCATTACTTCTTCTATATTCCTGTTTGTGTTCGTATTGCCCTTCCATATTTATCCATTACTTCTTCTATATTCCTGTTTGTGTTCGTATTGCCCTTCCATATTTATCCATTACTTCTTCTATATTCCTGTTTGTGTTCGTATTGCCCTTCCATATTTATCCATTTCTTCTTCTCCTTCCTTCCCCTGTTCGTGTTTTTTGTGTATTCAAATGGCTGCATTAGCTAGTTTATGAATATGCTATCAACACTATTAGGGATAAATTCATGTTGTCATCTATATGTACCTTTACTATTCCCTTCTTTTGTTTTTGCTTTATTATTTGTTATATCCAAATGGCTTTACTAGTCAGTTTATGAATATACTATCAAAACTTTATTAAGGATAAATTCATGTTGCTCTTCTAGATCTATCATTTACACCATCTCCTCCCTTCTTCCGCTTTTGCTATATTATTTGTTATATCCAAATGTCTTTATTAGTCAGTCTATGAATATACCATCAAAGCTTTATATGCAGCCAGGATAAATTCATGTTAATCGTTTATATTTATAATTTATATACATCATCTCCCTTCCCTAATTGTTTGTTTTCCTCTTCCAAATGTATCTCTTAGTTTGTTTTCTCCGTCTTTCTCATCTATATATTTTAGCTTAAGGGGAGATGGGTCGTTTTTCTGGTCCACCTTCTCCCTCGTGTTAAGCCCCATTTGTTTTGAGATTATAAGACGTTTGGCCCATTAGTTTGGCGATTTTAACACCTTTCGCCCCATTTCTTTGTCAATATTAAGACCTTTCGTGCCATTTAGGTGTCGATTTCTTTTCCTGGCGAGCGAGAGCGAGCCTGTCATTTAAGAAGGAACCGGCCTTCGTCCGGGCAATTTTTCTACCGAAAAATGTACAAATATATCTTGAATGGGGGTCTATAGCGGGTGTTTTTTTGTTTAGATTCATGGAGGTCTAGCGAGGAAACTAAATCCTAAATAAATAAATGAATACATAGACCATAAAACAAGCACTACCCCCTCAAACCCTTGATTCTGGCTTACATTAACCGATTTTATGAAGCTTGTAGTGTATTTATGAAGCTTGTAGTGTTATTCAGGATCGGTGACGTAAACAGGGTCTCCAATAACTCGCCCTGACTCCCATAGGTCTTTCCCAACCTGAATAAAAGGGTCGACTTATAGGTAGATTAACCCCTTCAGACTCATATGACACAGAGGTTGCCAGATTAGCAATAAGAAATAGAGTTCTCTCACTCTTATAATTACCTCTCCAAAATTAGTTTTCTGCCCACAGCTAACTCTAAGACAACTACAGAGGTTGAAGTAACTAAACTATTGGTTTCTAAATACCTCTCATGGTAACAAAGGCTTTAAAGTATCCCTAATAGGCTCAAAAAGGCGTCATATGTCGGTGAGGGTTAATGTGAAGGCGGGTGTCAGCGTGTTCCAGAGGGCTTAAGGGGAGATGGGTTTTCTTTTTTTTCTGGTCCCCCATTCTTCCTCATGTTTAGCCCCATTAGTTTTCCGATTTTCAGACGTTCGCCCCATTAGTTTGTCGATTTTAAAACCGTTCGTCTCATTTCTATATCAATATCAAGACCTTTCGTGCTATTTACGTGTCGATTTTTTCCTGGCGAGCGATAGCAAGCCTGTAATTTTAAAGGCTGGGACATTTTTGTATCGAAAAATGTACAAATTTATCTTGAAGGAGGGTCTAGGGAGTGTTTATTTAAGCTTGATGAAGGGCTAGCGAGGAACTAAAAACTAATTGAATATATAAATAAATAGACCCAAAAATAACCACTGTCCCCTACCCTTAAGGGGGGTGACCTGCTTTTTGTTATTTCTGTCCTTTTATCTCTTTCTCTGGCTTGTATCCATTCGGCCCCATTCAGCCAACTATTTTAAGACTTTTATCCCCATCTAGGTGTCGATTTCTTCCTGGCGAGCGATAGCGAGCCAGCATTATATGAAGAAATCCGGCTTCGCCGGAGACATTTTTCTATCGAAAAATGTACAAATTTGCCTGCTGCCAAACAAAAATAACAAATATGCTGGCTCGCTACCGCTCACCAGTAAAACATTGACACCTGGATGGGGATAAACGTCTTAAAACAGTAGGCTGAATGGGGCCATATGGATACAAGCCAGAGAAAGATAGAAAAGGACAGAACAAAAACAGGTCACCCCCCTTAACCCTTTCGTTATATTACTCCCCTTAATCGGCTCCTTTTCAAACACTACGTTGAAAACACTCAACTACAACTGTATGTACTGTATATATTTGCAAATGCCATGTATAATTATTATTATTATTATTATTATTATTATTTTTATTTTTTTTTTTTTTTTTTTTTAGTAGTAGTAGTATTATCTTCTTCAATCGCCTCTCTCCTTCTCTCCCTCCTTCTAAGTCCTCCCTCCCGTATCCAGTTTCCCATTTTCTTCTCCCTCCTCCACCCCTTTAGTCGCCCGCCGCAGCTACTCCACCCAACTTTACCTTACTTTGCCTCGAACCTCCTTTAAGTCCCACCCACTTTGTCGCATCCTTCTCCTTGAACCATTTTGTCTTGTGTCTGTCTGTCTGGGTGTCCATCTGGATGTCACTACGTTTCTCCGTGTTGCTTTCATTCATCTTTCTGTCACTCATCTCTCACTGTTGCTGTCTTTTCTATGTCTTCTTCTCATCTCTCTTTGCTTTCCTTTCTATTTTTCTTCTTCATCTTTCTGTCACTTATCTCTCATTATTGTTTTCCTTTCTGTCTCTCCTGCATCTCTCTTATCTCTAACCTCTCCTTATTTCTGTCATTCATCTTTCCTTGTTGCTGTCCTTTCTGTCTCTCCTTCTGCATCTCTCTGTCTCTCACCTCTCCTTATTTCTGTCATTCATCTTTCCTTGTTGCTGTCCTTTCTGTCTCTCCTTCTGCATCTCTTTGTCTCTCACCTCTCCTTATTTCTGTCATTCATCTTTCCTTGTTGCTGTCCTTTCTGTCTCTCCTTCTGCATCTCTCTGTCTCTCACCTCTCCTTCTTTCTGTCATTCATCTGTCCCTGTTGCTGTCCTTTCTGTCTCTCCTTCTGCATCTCTCTGTCTCTCACCTCTCCTTCTTTCTTCCTTCACTTCTCCCAGTGGTTGTATTGCTCTTCTACACTTATCCTGCTACTTTCTTATATTTTCTCTACTCTCTCCTACTCCATTTATTTTTCCTTTCATCTGCTCCATCATTCCAATCTGTTTTTGTAGTTATTTGTATTTATTTATTTATTGTATTTATTCCCCTCCTATTATACCTATTTCCCTTCTGTTTTTGTAATTGTTTGTATTTGTGTTTATTCCCCTCCTATTACCTATTTCCCTATGTTTTTGTAATTGTTTGTATTTGTGTTTATTCCCCTTTCATCTGCTCCATCATTCCCGTCTGTTTTTGTAATTGTTTGTATTTGTATTTATTCCCCTCCTATTATACCTATTTCCCTTCTGTTTTTGTAATTGTTTGTATTTGTGTTTATTCCCCTCCTATTATACCTATTTCCCTTCTGTTTTTGTAATTGTTTGTATTTGTGTTTATTCCCCTCCTATTATACCATTTCCCGTCTGTTTTTGTAATTGTTTGTATTTGTATTTATTCCCCTCCTATTATACCTATTTCCCGTCTGTTTTTGTAATTGTTTGTATTTGTGTTTATTCCCTATACCTATTTCCCTTCTCTCTCCTGTAGTACGGTTTCCATTCCATTCCCTCGCTCTGATATAGATCGTTTTTAGTTGTTCTGAATATTATATATTAAATGCCTTTCATGTATTACCAGTCATGCAAGTGGTTTAAAGGGAAGATGGGTATATATTGTGTTCGATTATTTCATATATATATATCAATTAATATATATTAATATTAGTTTCCTCCCTAGACCTCCATCAAACTTAAACAGAATTATCCATTAGACCCCTCTTCTAGATAAATTTGTACTTTTTCGGTTGAAAAGTTTCCCGGCTGAAAGCCGTGTCTTCCAAAATTACAGGTTCACTATCGTTCGCCAGGAAAAAATATGGACACCTACATAGCACGAAAGGTCTAAATATATAAACAGAATGGGACGATAGGTCTTAAAATCGGCAAACTAATGGGGCAAACATCTTAAGATCTCAAAACTAAACATGAGGGAGAAAGGTCACCAGGAAAACTACCCACCTCCCCTTAACTAATTTTTTAGTGCAGCTATGTGCCAGAGTGAGTGGCGGGTAGGGAGGGAGCCCTTTGTTTGGCTGTCCTAATGGAAATATTCATACAGTGCTACAGTGCATGGCAAGTATGGGCTCTCCATCTTGATTTTTTTTTTTTTTAGGACAGACTGCCTATTAAGGACTATAAAGTTTGTGTTGTCTGCACACATATATAACTCTATGTAACTATGCTTCCTATTTCTCTACTCTTGGGTCATGTCTACCTCCTTGTCTATTTATGCCTCCCCATATACATAACCCAGACCACTTACCCCCACCTTTTGCATACCATTATATTCAGGCTCCAACTCTACGCTCTCAATCAACATTCATTTATTTACTACCAAGAGCGCGTTTACATTATTCATTTTCGGCTGGATTTTCAGGGGAGGTGGGCCGTTTTTCTGGTCCCCCTTCTTCCTCATGTTTAGCCCCATTGGTTTTCAGATTATAAGACGTTCGGCCCATTAGTTTGGCGATTTTAAGAGCTTTCGCCCTATTTTGTTGGCAATATTAAGACTTTTTGTGTCATTTAGGTGTCATTTTTTTCCTGGCGAGCGATAGCGAGCCTGTAATTTTAAGAGTAACCGGCCTTCGGCCAAGACATTTTTCTACCGAAAAATGTACGAATTTATCTAGGGGGCGTTTTTTACAGTATGATAGAAGTCTAGGGAGGAAATTAAAAAAATAATAACAAGATAAAACAATAATCATATATAAATAAGCCCGTCTCCCCTTAACCTTCTGCCCTCCGCCCTTCCAACGCATTATCTTCATCATTATCGCTATTCTCATCCTATCCACCTTCTCTATTTAATTATGTTCTTCTATTTATTGTTTTATTGTTTCATTTATCATCATTATTGCAGTTGTCATCTTATTCTCCGTCTCTTTATTAATTATATTCTTATTGTTTCATTTATATTCATTATCGCAGTTTTCATCCTATTCACTGTCTCTTTTTAATCTGTTTTTCTGTTTTGTTTTTACTGTTTCATTTATCTTCATCATTATCGCAATTTTCATCCTATTCTCTTTCTCTGTTTGTTCGTTTTCTTCTATTTTATGTTTTATTGTTTCATTTATCATCATTATCGCAATTTTCCTCCTATTCTCCGTCTCTGTTTAATCTGTTCTTCTATTTTATGTTTTTACTGTTTCATTTATCTTCATTATTGCAGTTTTCCTCGTATTCTCTTTCTGTTTTAATTGTTTTCTTCTATTTTATGTGTCTACCGTTTCATTTATCTTTCTTTATGTGTCTTCTGTATTTATGCCCTTATGTTGTGTTTATCTTCCCATGCTTGATTGTTATCCTCATATTGGTGTTGTTTGTTGACTCTTATTGTCTTCGATGGCTCTCCCCTTCCTCTTCTTGTTTACGGTTCTTCTTTTCGTTCTTCTTCACTATCATGATAGTTCTTCTTTCTCCTCCTCCTCCTCCTCCTCCTCCTCTTCTTCTTCTTCTTCTCCTCCTCCTCTTCTTCTTCTCCTCCTCCTCCTCCTCCTCTTCTTCTTCTTCTCCTCCTCCTATTTCTCTTCCTCTTCCTATTTCTCTTCCTCTTCCTTTTTCTTTCTCCTCCTCATCTTCTTCTTCCTATTCCTCATCCTCTTCTTCCTATTCCTCTTCCTCATCCTCTTTCTTCCTCTTCCTCATCCTCTTCTTCATATTCCTCTTCCTCTTCATCATCCTCTTCTTCCTCTTCCTTCTTCTTCTTCTTCTTCTTCTCGACCTCCTCCACCCCCATCATATTAAATTACTCCCCCTTCTCTTTTGTTCCGAATTGTTGATCTCATTTTCGGCGTGATATTATTCCACCCTGACCTGGCATTTCGTACCCCTCCCTCCCCTACCTCCCTCTCTCCGTCAGTGGTGGTGGGTGTTGCCCGCTATACTGTGTGTGTGTGTGTGTGTGTGTGTGTGTGTGTGTGTGTGTGTGTGTGTGTGTGTGTGTGTGTGTCTTTTTACCTCTCACTCTCATCCACTTTTATTCTCCTTAATTCACTCTTTCATTCATATACTGTATATATATAAAACTCATTATATTCAGTATATGCTTCTGTATAATACTAATCAAAGTTAAGGTGCTTGACGCTAAAGTAGGCTCACCTTTGTATCATTACCCTGTGGAGCCCGGGGCAGGTAACTCGGGTGATGTATGCAGGGAATATCGCGTATTAGCCAGGTTTCCATAATGTTGCCTCTCTAGGTGGAAAGTCACAAATGTCCACTAACACCTAGCTCCTATTAACTGTTAAGTGATCATTGGCATCGGGTGTTATAAAACTCGCTCAAACAGTCTCGTCCTGCCTTTTTGGGCTGTTATTCGAACACCCTATAATTATATACTGTACAGTAAATTATATATATATATATATATATATATATATATATATATATATATATATATATATATGTGTAGTAAAACTCGCTAGGAAAGTGAAACATTGGAACACCAAGCTTTTGTCTATTCTCTCAATACATCTTCAGGGTAATATTACCCTGAAGATGTCTTGAGAGAATAGACGAAAGCTTGGTGTTCCAATGTTTCAATTTCCTAGCGAGTTTTACTACACAATTTGATCACACGTATTTGTGATATTACCTCCAAATATATATACATATCTACTGTGTGTGTGTGGAGAGAGAGAGAGATTAAACTACCTTACTATAAATAATACTTGTGAATATATTGATGGATACCTGATGATGTGCAAATTAATTATGATTTTCCAACGCGATCTTATACAACGCTGATCATTCCTGAAATGCATATTCAAATCTTAAGCGAGTATGACCGTATTAAGTCATCCTTTACCTAGTCAAGTTTCAATAAGATTTTAACAAAGTGTCTCATCATTACATCAATCGATTGATGGGGACTATACTGTGACAGCATGTAGCCGTGCTCACCCTCTGACTCCCCTCCTGGGGGTATCTTCATGCGAGATTTCAGACCACGACTCGGTCCATCTTAAGTAGATCTCAACATGATCAATCGACGTTCTTCAGCCATGAGTGTTGTGGTAATCCTTGAAGTATCCTCCACTCAGGGTTGTCACCATTCATAATTACTATACAGTATAAGCATCAGAGTATCAAACTGGAGACATTTTGTGTGAAGACTGAAGTGATTTGAGGAGGAATACAAGAAAATTAACATGAAATCGTATTGTTTTGGCCATTTTATCACTTCCAAAGACATAATCTGAACTATAAGCCACTATTTTATCTTTGCATATACAGTAATTAAGGCTAAAAAGAATGGACTCTGATTTCGTTTGACACCTTGATAAGCATGGACACCTTGAGGGAGGCGGGCTACGTGGCCATGTAACTGAAGCTGGAGATCACGAACTATGAACCCAATATGTCTCAAAACAGTTTCAGAGAGTCGGGACTGGTTTGATTTCTGGACATACCAACGATACCCCACGATCCTGTGTGATGTTATTGTAAGCTATTAAACTAATGATTGCATGGGGAATCAGTAGTTAGAGAATAGTTGAGATGTATTTTTACTTAAGGGGGGATGGGCATATTTATTTGCTCTTTTATGTATCTTTTATGTATCTTTTATGTATCTTTTATGTATCTTTTATGTATCTTTTATGTATCTTTGTATTATTTTTCTAGTTTCCTCCCTAGACCTCCATCAAACTTGAAAATAAATCCATTAGATCCCCCTTCTAGATTAATGTGTACATTTTTTGGTAGACAAATTCCCGGCCAAAGGCCGGTTCTTCCAAATGTACAGGCTCACTATCGTTCGCCAGGAAAGAAATCGACACCTAAATAGCACAGGTCTCAATATTGACAAAGAAATAAGGCGAAAGGTCTTAAAATTGACAAACTAATGAGGCAAACATCTTAAAATCTGAAAACTAAAGGGGCTACACATGAGGGCATCTAAAAATACGACTCATCTCCCCTTAAACCGATAGACAGCAATGACTAGTGATCAATTAGGTTTTTTATAACTTAGAAATTAAATTGAGTTTCCTGATGATCAGTTACTTGGAGATTTTAAGCAGTGCATTGCATTACAGAAGAAAACCCAACAATTCTATTAAGAGCGAAATACTTTCCAGTGCCAACCAATAATAGCAGACTCTAAGGTTAAAGATCTTGGGGTTATACTATCAGACACCTAAAATCCTCAGAGCAATGTGCGGCTGCAGCAAATATAGCTAACAAAGCCTTGGGATTTAAAAAAATAAATGTTACCTATAAAAACGAAAACATTATTTTGCCGTTATTCAAAAGCATTGTTAGACCCCATCTTGAATATGGCATTCAGTTCTGGTCCCTGTATCTCAAGAAAGACATTAAAAAACTCGAATCCGTGCAGCATAGAGCAACTAAACTAATTCCCTCTCGGAAAAAAAAAACTAGCCATATTATGAAAGATTACAGAAATTAAATTTATTCTCGCTAAAGAAAAGTAGGTTACGAGGCCAAGTTGGCCAACTTATCGAGTGTTTAAGATACTTAAAGGATTTGACAGAATAGATATCAGTGCACTGTTCCCGATTAATAACAATGCTGCAACCCAAGGTAATGGAGCAATTAAATTAATTAGAAAAAAGGCATCCAGATGTGACACAACAGTGTGGTTAAAGAGTGGAATAGTTTACCAAGGGCGGTGGTCGACAGTAGTTCAATTGATACGTTTATAAAAAGACTGGACGATCATCTGATGAAGATTGGATAAATTTATGTCTATACTCTTTAAAAACTCTCCTTGTGGGCATTTCCTGACCCATATGGTTGTACTTCATCCTCTTTTTCCAGTACGGCTTTTTAGCCGGAGGGAGCGGAGGGTGGGGAGAGAGCCTTCTACTTTGCTGTCCTATTCTTCTACTATAAACTGTCCCTGTCTAGTAGGATTAAGTTGGGACCGCAAGGTCTGTGTGGTCTGAGTAGTTGTGTAACTGTGTAAATCTCTCTCTCTCTCTCTCTCTCTCTCTCTCTCTCTCTCTCTCTCTCTCTCTCTCTCTCTCTCTCTCTCTCTCTCTCTCTCTCTCTCTCTCTCCTCTCTCTCTCTCCTCTCTCTCTCTCGCTCTCGCTCTCTCTCTCTCTCTCTCTCTCTCTCTCTCTCTCTCTCTCTCTCTCTCTCTCTCTCTCTCCTTCCTCCTCTCTCTCTCTCTCCTTCCTTCCTTCCTTCCTCCCATCAGTTCATCAGTAGTGGCCTTCCTCCCTCCCTCCCTCCCTCCTTCTTCATCTCAACCGGACTATCTGCATGTGCTGTTGAATATTCCGGCTTTAATTTGTGTTTTCTCTCCTTCCACAACACATTCCTCTCGCTTATCTGACCATCGTACAGTTGCCCAAAAAAGTAATGTCGCGGCACCATGTAATTTTCGATCAATAATTGGTATCTGCACTAGCTAAGCATTCATTCATCGTTTCGAGTGAGATATACAAACATGTTCCTATCTTTAAACACCCCATTCAACATCTGACAGACATTAATACAGCACGCAGCGAGCAAAACTTAACGACAGTGGAGACATGATTTATTTGGCCAACCGTACAGTCAGCTCAAAAAAATTCGCCCTTTAAAGCTCTGGAAGGAAGCACGAAGAGGTTCCCACGAATCTGAAGGCAAAGTTGTAGGCGTTAAGGGGAGATTTCCACTTAAGTTTTTTTTTTCTCGGGACCCCTTTCTCCCTTATGCTTAGCCCCATTACTTTTGAGACGTTCGCCCCATTAGTTTGGCGATTTTAAGAACTTTCGTCCCATTTATGTCAATTTTATAACCTTTCGTGCCATTTAGGTGTCGAATTTGTTCCCCCTACAAGATAAATGTGTACACTTTTTCGATATAAAAAAGTCCCGGCCGAAGGCCAGTTCCTCCTAAACTACAGGCTCACTACCGTTCGCTAGGAACAAAATATCGGCACCTAGATAGCACGTAAGGTCTTAATATTGACAAAGAAATGGGGTGAAAGCTCTTAAATTCGACACCCTAATGGGGCAAACATCTAAAAATCTGAAAAACTAATGGGGCTAAGCATGAGGGAGAAGGGGGTCTAGAAAAGGTACCCATCTCCCCTTAAACAAAGGACGATAAACGTCAACCATGCAGCTTCTGTGAGGTCTCCTTTTACTACATAAAACTCGGTGCCTGAACTCTACGGATGTTCGGTTGGCCAAATAAGTCATGTCTCAGCTGTCATTACGATTTGCTCGCTGTGTGCTGTATTAATGTCAGTCAGATGTTGAATAGGGTGTATACAGATAGGAACATGTTTGTAATCTCACTCGAAACGATGAATTGATGCTTAGATAGTGCTGATACCAATTATGGATCGAAATATACTTGGTGCCGCGACATCACTTATTTGGCCGACTGTACAACCCGCATCCTACATAGACCATTTGTATCACATTAACCCTCTGAAGTTCATGACGCATTTATCAGCTTCTTCTGGCTATGATTTTGTTTTCTATATTCCAACTTACTTCCTCTCGGGCATAGGCTGAGAGCCTTAATATCCACCGCTTTACAATGAACAGTGAAGCCCGTGAGGTCTTGTTCCAGTCTAGGGAGTGAGACATGTGAAGCACGTAGAGTACAACGAGCACCTGCCATCTTGCCTTCACATGAGGCACGGTGCTCACTCATGGCCCGAAACGACCCCATCTCTGAAGCCACCTCGTTCCCATGCTTCACTGTCTCATCCCCTACACTCGGACTCTCACACTTACACACACACACAACGCCACCTGTTGAGCAGATAACTCACCAGGCATTGCACCCCTATAGCATATTTTGAATATGGGAATATTCATACAGTCCTATTTAATCAGGGAACAATGAGGGTATTGTATTGACGTTTCGGTGGGCTTGTGGTAATGCACTGATACTAGGTACAGCACAAATTCCATCCCAATAATATCTTCCCATTGATACATCGGGATTTGAACCCGGGACCTTTGGATTACCAGGCCAGTGGCAAGACCACTCCACCACACCTACCCTTATATATACGATTCTATACAGCTTGGGAAAGACCTTTAGCAATGAAAGTCGATCGCAATTAACCTTTCGACTCACGCAGATCCCTCCTTTACTTAATGGGCTAGTGGCTGTTTTTTTTTTTTTTTTTCTTCTATTAATTAATTTATTAATTTATTTATTTTTGTTTCCTCGCTAGACCTCCCTCAAACTTAGAAAAACACCCCATAGATCCCCCCTCTAGATAAATGTGTACATTTTTCGGTACAAAAATGTCACGGCCAAAGGCTGGTTCCTCTTATAATTACAGGCTTGCTATCGCTTGCCAGGAACAAAAAATCGACACCTAAATGCCACGAAAAGTCTTAATATTGACTAAGAAAGGGGGTGAAAATCGCCAAACTAATGGGCCAACCGTCATAAAATCTGAAAACTAATGGGGTTCAACATGAGGGAGTACAAAGGAGTACAAAGGAAATCAAGCAACAACAGGTCTAGTGACCCTTCTAGGTTGCTTGTCCTCCAAAACACTGAGGATCAAGTGTCCAAACAGTGGTTTAGAGTGGGTAAGGGAACATTGGAAAGGGAACTACTGCCCTGCCACTAACGTGGCAGGACTAGGAAGTTAGTAGGGGACATATGGGTTAGTAACTGAGGGGAGGATAAAGTTATTCATTTACAAACGCAGTCAGTCGCGGGTTTGATGCGAGATATTTGTCTAGTCGGAATTTAAATGAATCAACGGTGCTGCAGTCTATAACGTCTATAGAAGGGGTCCAGGAAAAGCAGCCCATCCCCCCTTAATAAATGCGTTGCAAATATGGCTCGTGTTCCTAGCCAAACTTCATCATTGTTAGGTTTGCCAGTCAATTGATACGCTAGTTTTAATATTGCAGTGATTAAAAAAATAATACCGTATGGAACATTATCGCAGTACTTTCTATTGCATTACTCCTACCGTACTATCGTATATCTGGTTGACTGGCTAGACATGCGCCAAAACTATAGTAATTAACACCGACAATGAGTGGGCTTGTTTAGGAATACGGCCCAATGCACACGTAATGTAAAATAGTCACTTGGTACGCTCGGATACCTTAGTTTCTAGCCCACCGATAAATGTTTGTTCTATTCTATCTATTCTAGGCGCAATCCCCACCTTTCCTTTTTTTTTGGGGGGGGGAGGGACTCGAGACAGAGCCAGAATAGGGACAACACAACAGAATACAATGAACACACAGAAACATAATACACATTTATCTATTATGGAAGCGTATCTCTGGAAACGAATTTATCAAAATCAAGCTGATCTCATACTTCCAGAATTCAGAATTTCATCAACCAACGATCAGATCATCAACGTTTGGGGGCCTGCTGTAAATGAATAATTGTTTCTGATATTGTTCGGGTGATCTGAGAACAAATTGATTAAATCCTCGGTCCTAATATTGTTAATCAAGGGGTTATGATCGCGGCGAGAAAGTCTATCGATCCAGCTGACGAAATCGCGACGATCAGAAGAAAATCCAGTGATCGCACCGCCCCGTACTTGCCTCCCCCGAGATTATTCAGTTGAGGGCCCAATCTCGCGATCAGTTGCATCTTGGCTCGGTCGCCCATCTCGAGATTTTGCTAATATTTACTGCTGTTGTATATCATCTGGAAGGGAAGGAGAGGCTGTGTTGGTTGGAGGCGGGAAAACCGGAGTATTGGAGTGAGAGAGAGAGAGAGAGAGAGAGAGAGAGGGAGAGAGGGAGAGAGAGAGAGAGAGAGAGAGAGAGGGAGGGAGGGAGGGAGAGAAAAAAAAGAGAAAAAGAGAGAAAAAGAGAGAGTGAGTGAGTGTGTGTGGGGGGGGGGGGGGGGGGGGTGTACACTAACCTAATTGTACTCACCTAATTGTAGTATACAGGATTTGAGTTTTTAGGCTCTCATTGTCCCGCCTCCAAAGATTCTGTTATCTAATTTGGCTTTAAAAATGTGGATATTCCCCGCACCCACCACTTCATCATCCAACTGATTCCACATATTAATACTTCTATATGGAAAGCTGAATTTCCTCACATCTCCTTTACATCTGCCTTTCTTTAACTTGCAACTATGTCCTCTAGTCCTCCCTTTATCTCCCTCGATAAAGTCCTCCTTGTCTATCCTTTCCAATCCCCTAACACATTTATACATCATAATCATATCCCCTCTTTCTCTTCTCTCACTTAAGAGTTGGCAAGTTCAATCTCTCTAATCTCTCTTCATATGTCAGTTCTCTTAGTTCTGGAATCATCTTCGTTGCAGCTCTGTGTGTGTGTGTGTGTGTGTGTGTGTGTGTGTGTGTGTGTTATATTATATGTATTATTTATTTCTATATTTTCATTGGCATATGTCTTCTAAACGTTATTGTATAATATATACAGTAGGTTTTGTATTAAAACATGTTTGTGCGTTTGAGTTCGCGCGGTATGTACAGTATGTGTATAGTGTGTGGGTGTGGGTGTTTGAGTTCGCGCGGTATGTATGTGTACAATAAGTGTGTTTGTGTGTGTGGCATGCATTAACTTCCAGCCAAATATGTGCATAACTTGATGGCGACTGTATGTAGGTAGGAAGGAAGAGTGGCTCGCTTGGGTGTCGGCGGGTCAAAACTGGCGTATGAAATCATGTTTTAGAATACTGTGGGTGGAGGCAATTAGGGGGGGGGGGGGGGAGGGGGTTTAGTGGCCAGGGAGGAGGGGGGGATTTGTTTCAACCCTCTCCATCAGATGACGCCAACATTTCCTTGATCCTAGCGACCTCTAGACGATTTTGTGCAACTTAGGAGTAACCAATCTTCCTACTATATCCATTTAGATTGGTAAGCATATCAAATCCGCTATATATTGATAAATACATATATATTTATTAACATACAGCTGATTTGATCTGAACTTTGATTTAAATGGATATAATTGCATTAAGAAAATCTCAAGAGCTCGCGAACATTTGTCAGTTGCAGTAGGTATAGTCGGCCAAATAAGTGATATCTCAGCACCAAGTATGTTTTGATCAATAATTGGTATCAACAATATCTAAAACTTTATTTATTCGTTTCGAGTGAGAGATACAAACATGTCCCTACATTATATCCAGCCTACTCAACATCTGACAGGCATTAACTGTAAAAAACAGAGACACACTTGCAATTGACCCCCTCAGTATCATGTATTCATCTAATGGTAGCCAATATAATATGGTAAACAACGTTGTCGTACCGGTAGAGGATTAACCCTTTCAAGCTCCTATACGCATTTCTGTTTTGTTTTCTGCTAATTATTAGACGATTTTATTCAGATTAGGAAGGGTACCGTATATGGAAGTCAGAGGGTTGATTGAGATTGTCTTTACCCTTTCAATACCCACAGATCCTTCCTAAGCTTCATAAAATCGTTTAATGATAGCCAAAATAAACTGCTAAAACGCGTCAGAGCTTCAAGGGGTTAATAGGTAGATACATACACATACATAATAAAGCAACAATAGAGGTCTTCTAACTTTTACGAATGACTATACGAATTCACTTGGATTATGTAATATAAATAAATTCACTTGGATTATGTAATATAAATAAATTCACTTGGATTATGTAATATAAATAAATTCACTTGGATTATGTAATATAAATAAATTCTTGTGGGCGGGTGACAGTGGCTAAGCAAGAGACCCTATTGTAACATCGATTTGCCAACCTCCATCATATTGGGGCCCTGATGTCATTAGCCTCTCTTCACACACATATTTAACAAGGTACATGTAGTAAACATTCGACATTACTGCTATAGAATATATAGAGTTGATATTTGGATCTAAATTGTTCACGCTCAAATACTTCACTATTACCCCGTTGTGGGATAATTACGGCCCCAAAATGGCGTCATAGGACAAAGTTGGGCGATCTCTCTTACCACAGGATCTTTAGGCTAGGTGGGTGGGCTGGCGGGAGGTGAACTTTGACCCTCGGATTCCGGGAGATCTTTCTTAAATTCCATAAAACTGACTGGCGGCAGTGTGAAGAAGGGCATATCGCGGGTAGATTGAAAGAAGGGCATATCGCGGGTAGATTGAAAGAAGGGCATATCGCGGGTAGATTGAAAGAAGGGCATATCGCGGGTAGATTGAAAGGGATCGTTATTTAAGGGGACAGTAGCTGTTGTTTTGGTCTATTATTTAATGTATTCTTATATTTTTTAGTTTCCTCGCTAGACCTCCAGCAAACTTAGACAAAGACCCCCTGGACCCCCCTTCAAGATAAATATGTACATTTTTCGGTAGAAAAATTTCCTGGCCGAAGGCCGGATACTCTTAAAACTACAGGCTCGCTTTCGCTCGCCAGGAAAAAATCGACACCTAAATAGCACGAAAGTCTTTAAAATTGACAATGACATGGGGCGAAGGTGTTAAAATCGCCAAATTAATGGGCGGAACGTCTTAAAATCTTAAACGAAATGGGGCTAAACACGAGGGAGAAAAGCGACCATAACAATTACCCATCTCCCCTTAACCCCTTCAGGATACGAAGACGCGTTTCTGCTTTATGATCTGGCTATTATTAGGCGATTTTGTGCTGTTTAGGCATTATATCTACGAATCAAAGAGGTTGAAACTATCTCGAATCCTTCTACTGCCAGCCAAACTAAGAGGATAAAACGCGTCCTAATCTACTGAAAGGGTGAACTTCTTCAATATGATATTGGAATTTGGCTAACATTAAGCGATTTTTTTCACCTTGGGAAGGACCTCTAGGGTGTTCAAACTATCTCAATTAACACTTTAAGGGGAGATTTCCACTTGAGGGATTTTTTTCTGGACCCCTTTCTCCCTCATATTTAGTTCCATTGTTTTTTTATATTTTCAGACGTTCGCCCCATTAGTTTGACGATTTTAAGACCTTTCGCCCCATTTATGTCAATGTTAAGACTTTTCGTGCTACTTAGGAGATGAGCTGCTTGAGGAGTATGTGTGGAGTTACTCGTAGAGACAGATTGAGGAATGAAGAGATACGTAGGAGAGTGGGGCAGCAGGAACATTTTGTCAGCCAGAGTGGACAGAAGGGTGCTGAGCTGGTATGGTCATGTTGAACGAATGGGAGATGAAAGGCTTACAAAGAGAATATGTGAGTCAGGTACAAGGGGAGATAGAAGGGCAGGAAGACCCCCATTGAGATGGAGAGACTGTGTAAGAAAGGCTTTGGATGATAGAGGAATGACTATATATCAGGCAGGGGAAGTGGTGGTGGACAGGAGTGAATGGAGAATGCTTGTGAATAGTTGAGTGAACACGTGGTCATTTGGAGTAAGGGGTCGGGCGCAAGTTTGACTAGATAATAGTCCATCAGGCGCCTGGCCCGGGGGGACGATTAATATGAAGGGTGTGCCTGGAAGTGTGGTGGGAGGGCTTGTGGCTTTGGCTCCGCTGCATGTCTGCCTGCCGAGATCGGAACCTCTCCGGGTGGTCAGGGGCCGGGGGAGTGCTGGAGCGACCTTGGTAACCCTGGTCTCTGGGTCTTCTCCTGGGTGACCTGGATGTGTGTGAGTTTGTGTTTTTTATCTGTGTTTATTTTTGTTTTATGTTGTTTTTGTGTTTTCCCTGTTCTTGCTCTGTCTTGAGTCGGCTACCCCCAAAATGGGGATTGGGCCTGAGCATATAGATAGATAGATAGAATAGATAGTGCTACTTAGGTGACGATTTTTTCCTGGCGAGCGATACCGAGCCTGTAATTTGAGAGGAACCGGCCTTCGGCTGGAACATTTTTCTACCGAAAAATGTACAAATTTATCTTGAAAGGGGTACTAGGGGGTGTAAATTTAAGCTTGATGGAGGTCTAAGGAAATAACTAAAAACCTCCCCTTTCCTTTTCCCGCGATCCCCGAAGGGGTGGCCAAGAACAAAATGCCCCCATGCACCTCTCTCCCCGGTCAATCGACGCCCCTCCTCCCATCCAGCACCGCCTTCACTCATATACTTCCTCACTCCATCCTTCCACCTCTCTCTCGGTTTACATCTCCCTCTCTGTCCTTCCACCTCACTCTCGTACACCCTCCTAGTCATTCTCTCGCTTCCCATACGTTCCATATGGCCGAACCATCTCAGGTGTTCCTTTCACACTTTCCAGCACATCTACATCCACACCACACCTCTTACTTCCTCATCCTTTCTAAACTCAGTCAAATTGCATTTTAGCCAGAATAATATGAGACAAAGGCGTCATAATACTGAAGTGGTTAACCCCTTCTGTACCGAGGTCGTCCTTTTAACTTTCTTCTCGCTACTATTGGACGATTTTATTCAGTTTAAAAAAGACCACCAGCAATTAAAAGGTTCGAACTATCTCACTTAACCATTAAAAGGCTTTGAACAATATCTCACTTAACCATTAAAAGGTTTGAACAATATCTCACTTAACCATTTTTACTACCACAGCCTTTTCATAAACGGCACAAAATCGTTTAAATTAGCTAGAATAAAATGAAAAGGACGTCGCCGGTACAGAAGGGGTTAAGGGGAGGTTTTTAGTTTGGTCTCTAGATATCCATCAAGCTTAAGATTACACCCCCTTGAGCCCCTTTCAAGGTAAATTTGTACATTTTTCGGTAGAAAAATGTCCCGGCTGAAAGCCGGTTCCTCTTAAATAACAGGCTCGCTATCGCTCGCCAGGATAAAATCGACACCTAAATGGCACGAAAGGTCTTAAAATTGACAGAAATGGGTCGAAAGTTCTTAAAATCGTCAAAATAATGGGGCGAACGTCTTAAAATTAGAAAAAGCAATGGGGCTAAACATGAGGGAGAAAGGAGTCAAGAAAAAAATCCCTCAAGTGGACATCTCCCCTTAAACATATTCGATAGAAAGGCGTTGTTCAGATTATAATTATATTTGGCTAAGATTGGATTATTGTATTTAGATTAGGTAAACATTGTAGGAATCAAAGGGATCCTCCATCAAACTCTTGCATGCTACTTGTACAGTCGGTCAGATAAGTTATGGCGCGGCACCAAGTATATTTCGATCAATAATTGGCATCGGCACTATCTAAGCATTCATTCATCGTTTCGAGTGAGATATACAAACATGCTCCTATCTGTACACACCTCTATTCAACATCTGACAGACATTAAGGGGAGGTTTTTAGTGTGTATCCTAAACTTCCATCAAGCTTTAAATTACACCCCCTCGAGTCCCTTTCAAGATAAATTTGTACATTTTTCGGTAGAAAAATGTCCCGGCCAAAGGCCGGTTCCTCTTAAATTACAGGCTCGCTATCGCTCGCCAGGATAAAATCGACACCTGAATGGCACGAAAGGTCTTAATATGGGGTGAAAGTTCTTAAAATCGTTAAACCAATGGGGCGAACGTTTTATAATATCAAAAGTAATGGGGCTAAACATGAGGGTGAAAGGGGTCAAGAAAAAAATCCCTCAAGTGGAGATCTCCCCTTAATACAGCACAAAGCGAGCAAAACGTAATGACAGCGGAGACACGACTTATTTGGCCAACTGTACAGTACAATTGCCTGCAGTGACAGGTGGTACAACTAATGTTGAACAGTTATTACACGCAATTAAAATATTATGAAACTTAGATCTTAACCTCTCCTGTAATATCTCAACTACATTTAGACGATTTTATGAAGCTTAGGAAGGAAATATAGTAGCTGTAAGGATTAATTGAGATAGTCTGTGACCTTTTAATACGAAATTTTGCTTGAAGACTTGAATGGATATGAAAAGAAATACAAGACAATTAACATGACATACAAGACAATTAACGTGAAATACAAGACAATTAACGTGAAATACAAGACAATTAACATGAAATATAAGACAATTAACATGAAATATAAGACAATTAACATGAAATACAAGACAATTAACGTGAAATATAAGACAATTAACATGAAATACAAGACAATTAACGTGAAATACAAGACAATTAACATGAAATACAAGACAATCAACATGAAATACAAGACAATCAACATGAAATACAAGACAATCAACATGAAATACAAGACAATCAACATGAAATACAGACCATTAACATGAAATACAGACCATTAACATGAAACACAGACCATTAACATGAAACACAGACCATTAACATGAAATATCTAGATTGTTGTCATTGTATCAATTCCAAAGCATAATTTGAACTATAAGCCTCAATTTGATCTTTGCCTATACAATAATAAAGACCAATAAACATCCTGGTTAGGATAAGCAGTATAGATAGAATAGGGGCTACCAAGTGATATAGTGGGATCAAGAACGATAGGGAGCTTTAAGAAAAAATTGGATAAGCATATGGACGAGAAGGGTTGGGTGTGAAGGGGGATCAGCCGGGTTGGGCCAATCAGCGCTCTGCAGACCCCCGTAATCCTGCGTTAATCTCTAACCGGTTTGGTAAGATGATCCTCAGGGTATTAGAGTGTTGAGCCTATAATTGGGCTTTGTAATTGGGGTTGTGTGGGACAGGGATCTGCCTTGCTTAGGCCAATCGGCTTTCTGCAGACTCCCATTTTCTTATGTTCTTATGTTATCTCGTGACCGAGAGAGGAAGTGTGAGGCGGTGTGATTCGTGAGTTGAGGCAAGGTAATGAGGTAGCCTACTTGACATTAAGGGGTAATAAAGCAAACTACCGTGTTTGTGTGTGAGTGTGAGAGAGAGAGAGAGTATGTGGGATTGTGATGAGGAGTGCGATTCGTGAGGTGAGGCGTAAAATAATAAAGACCTGGACATTAGGGATATGGCAACCTACTGTGTGTGTGTGTGTGTGTGTGTGTGTGTGTGTGTAGAGCAGTACAATCCATTAATTCAGGCAGTTAATGAGTTACAGTCGGGGTCATGAAAAGTGGCACATCCCCCAGCAATAAGAACGAGACGACGAGCAGTAACTAGACGGTAAATTGCCATTTTTGGTCGATATTTTCATTTATTTATTATTTTTCTAGTTTCCTCCCTAAACATCCATCAAACTCAAACAAAACACTCCAGGAACCCCCTTCAAGATATATTTGTACATTTTTTGGTAGAAAATTCCTTCTAAATTTCAGGCTAGCTATCGTTCGCCAGGAAAATATCGACACCTAAAGGGGCAAAAGGTCTTAAAATCACCAAACTAATGGGCCGAACGTCTAAAAACCTGAAAACTAATGGGGCTAGATATATGAAGGAAGGGGGGCAGAAAAAGGACCCATCTCCCCCTGTAAAGATTGCCAACATTGCCAGGGCTCATCGATATCATCCAAAATCTTTATTATTTCAACCTGCTGATCTTGTGAGGAAATTAAAGCTTTTGAATAAGCTCATTAAGCATCTGCATCTCATTTCAAACCACTTAATCACATGGCTGAAACACAGTATGCTTACAGTATGTGTGAAGGCGCCTCCCAAAATGCGTCATAATTTTCAAAGGGTTAACAGTGTATGTCTACGTTCAAATGGGCAAGTGGTCAGCCAAGTTACGTTTAGGGGGACAGAGAAGGGAGGATATACAGCACAGTGTAGGGTGAATTGTCTTACAACTACACCCCGAGGAGAGACCACCACAACAGTATATAGTGTGTAGGCGATGTTCCTGGTGATTGTGTGTGTCATTGTGTGTATAACCCCTTGGTCACCACCTCGACCTGCCTCACCCACTCCTCCTTCTCGTTCTCTTACTTCTCTTCCTCCTCCTCTACCACCTTTCCTCCTTCACTACCACTTCTCCTCCACTACCACCTCTCCTCCACTACCACTTCTCTTACGTCCACTACCACCTTTCCTCCTCCACTACCACCTCTCCAAGGGGTTATTGGCTTTATAGGCAGATCATTTGAGCATAAATCCAAAGACGTTATCCTAACCCTTTACAATTCCTTAGTCCGCCCTCTTCTGGAGTACTGCGTTCAATGTTGGTGCCCTTATTACCAAAAAGACATAAACAAGCTAGAACGAGTTCAACGTAGAGTTACCAAAATGATACCTAGCCTAAAGAACAAACCATACGAAGAGCGTCTTAGAGAATTAAATCTATTTCCTTTAACCCAGCGCAGATTAAGAGGTGACTTAATTCAAGTGTTCAAAAATCATCAAAGGCATCGACAATATGAACTGTAGTAAGTACTTCACTATCAACCAATCTAATACACCGCGGTGGAAACGGTTTGCAAAAATTATTGGTAAATCTTTTAACTCACACGAATCTAAGAATTCTTCTTCAATCGAGTTGTCAACTTGTGGAATGGGCTTCCACCGAGGACGTTATAGACTGCAGCACCGTTGATTCATTTAAATTCCGCCTAGACAAATATCTCGCATCAAACCCGCGACTGACTGCGTTTGTAAATTAATAACTTTATTTTATCCTCCCCTCAGTTACTAACCCATATGTCCCCTACTAACTTCCTAGTCCTGCCACGTTAGTGGCAGGGCAGTAGTTCCCTTTCCAATGTTCCCTTACCCACTCTAAACCAATGTTTGGACACTTGATCCTCAGTGTTTTGGAGGACAAGCAGCCTAGAAGGGTCACTAGACCTGTTGTTGCTTGATTTCCTTTGTACTCCTTTGTACTCCTCCTCCACTACCACCTCTCCTCCTCCACTACCACCTCTCCTCCACTACCACCTCTCCTCCACTACCACCTATCCTCCTCCACTACCACCTATCCTCCTCCACTACCACCTCTCCTCCTCCACTACCACCTCTCCTCCTCCACTACCACCTCTCCTCCTCCACTACCACCTCTCCTCCTCCACTACCCACCTCTCCTCCTCCACTACCACCTCTCCTCCTCCACTACCACCTCTCCTCCACTACCACCTCTCCTCCACTACCACCTCTCCTCCACTACCACCTCTCCTCCTCCACTACCACCTCTCCTCCTCCACTACCACCTCTCCTCCTCCACTACCACCTCTCCTCCTCCACTACCACCTCTCCTCCTCCACTACCACCTCTCCTCCTCCACTACCACCTCTCCTCCACTACCACCTCTCCTCCTCCACTACCACCTCTCCTCCTCCACTACCACCTCTCCTCCTCCACTACCACCTTTCCTCCTCCACTACCACCTCTCCTCCTCCACTACCACCTCTCCTCCTCCACTACCACCTCTCCTTCTTCTCCTCCTACCTTCAAACATTGTGAACTGTAATACAATTGAGGCTTTCAAGAACCGTCTAAATACATACTTGACCAGTAACCTCAGAATGCAATATAAATATTTGTGTGTGTATAGTTTCTGACTCAGGGCCAAACCTTTTTGTTTTTTCTCTCCAAGATTTAAGATGTACAATTAACGTAGACTAATCAAACTCCTTTCATTCTATCCTATCCGAAATTCCTTGTCAGTGTTTCCATACTTCATGCTATATATATTTCTCCAACTGTTTCTAAAACCAGTGTAAGCTGGAGGGAGTGGGGGGTGGGGAGGAGCCTTCTGCTTTACTATCCTTTTTATCTACCTAGTAGTTAGTAACTTAGCAGTGTAGATATCCAAACTGCTCCGTAAGGACCAATAGGTTTGATACAGTTTGTAAGCCCTTTGTATTCCTTCGCCATCTTTCCTCCACCGCTACCACATCTTATCCTCCTCAAACACCACCACTACCACCACTTATCAATATCCTCGTCCACAGCTTCTTCTCCCCCTTAAACACCACCTCTCCTCCTCCACCTACATCTGTCTTCCTTCTTCACCACCTGTCTTCCTTCTCCTCCACCACCTGTCTTCCTTCTTCTCCACCACCTGTCTTCCTTCTCCTCCACCACCTGTCTTCCTTCTCCTTCACCTCTCCTCCACCACCTGTCTTCTTTCTCCTCCTTCAACACCTTTCCTCCACCACCTGTCTTCCTTCTCCTCCACCACCTGTCTTCCTTCTTCTCCACCACCTGTCTTCCTTCTCCTTCACCTCTCCTCCACCACCTGTCTTCCTTCTCTTCCTCTTCCTCTTATTATGTTTTCATCTTCACCCCAACCACC
Source organism: Paralithodes platypus (assembly GCA_032716605.1). Classification (NCBI taxonomy): domain Eukaryota; kingdom Metazoa; phylum Arthropoda; class Malacostraca; order Decapoda; family Lithodidae; genus Paralithodes; species Paralithodes platypus. Next base: position 57,832,674 of record CM064521.1, on the reverse strand, counting down.
ACCTCTCCTCCTCAATTCTGTCCTACCCACAGACGTTTATAGAGACAAGGTTGCAGTTCAATTCAACTACTAGACCATTTCATCCAGTGCCAAATAATTCAGTACTAATTAAACGTCCAATTTAACCAGCCAGTATTAGTGGAGTTTGGAATTGTAAACCATGATAATAAATATCATACATCGATAATGAGTATGTGGTAAGTAGGAGTAAGTAAGTAAGTAAGAGTAAGTAAGAGTAAGTAAGTAAGTAAGAGTAAGTAAGTAAGTAAGAGTAAGAGTAAGAGTAAGTAAGTAAGTAAGAGTAAGTAAGTAAGTAAGTAAGAGTAAGAGTAAGTAAGTAAGTAAGAGTAAGTAAGAGTAAGAGTAAGTATGTAAGAGTAAGTAAGTAAGAGTAAGAGTAAGAGTAAGTAAGTAAGAGTAAGAGTAAGTAAGTAAGTAAGAGTAAGTAAGAGTAAGTAAGTAAGTAAGAGTAAGTAAGTAAGTAAGAGTAAGAGTAAGAGTAAGTAAGTAAGTAAGAGTAAGAGTAAGAGTAAGTAAGTAAGTAAGAGTAAGAGTAAGAGTGAGTAACAGTAAGTAAGAACGAGTAAGAGTGAGTAAGACTGAGTAAGTAAGAGTAAGAGTAAGAGTAAGTAAGTAAGTAAGAGTAAGTAAGTAAGTAAGAGTAAGTAAGTAAGTAAGAGTAAGAGTAAGTAAGTAAGTAAGAGTAAGAGTAAGTAAGTAAGTAAGAGTAAGTAAGTAAGTAAGAGTAAGTAAGTAAGAATAAGAGTAAGAGTAAGAGGAAGGAAGAGTAAGAATATGAGTAAGAGGAAGGAAGAGTAAGAATATGAGTAAGAGGAAGGAAGAGTAAGAGTAAGTAAGTAAGTAAGAGTAAGAGTAAGTAAGTAAGTAAGAGTAAGAGTAAGTAAGTAAGTAAGAGTAAGAGTAAGAGTAAGTAAGTAAGTAAGAGTAAGTAAGTAAGTAAGAGTAAGAGTAAGTAAGTAAGTAAGAGTAAGAGTAAGAGTAAGAGTAAGTAAGTAAGTAAGAGTAAGTAAGTAAGTAAGAGTAAGTAAGAGTAAGTAAGTAAGTAAGAGTAAGAGTAAGTAAGTAAGTAAGAGTAAGAGTAAGTAAGTAAGTAAGAGTAAGAGTAAGAGTAAGTAAGTAAGTAAGAGTAAGAGTAAGAGTAAGTAAGTAAGTAAGTAAGAGTAAGAGTAAGTAAGTAAGTAAGAGTAAGAGTAAGAGTAAGTAAGTAAGTAAGAGTAAGTAAGAGTAAGAGTAAGTATGTGGTAAGTAAGAGTAAGTAAGTAAGTAAGAGTAAGTAAGTAAGTAAGAGTAAGAGTAAGTAAGTAAGTAAGAGTAAGTAAGTAAGTAAGTAAGAGTAAGTAAGTAAGTAAAAGTAAGAGTAAGAGTAAGTAAGTAAGTAAGAGTAAGTAAGTAAGTAAGAGTAAGTAAGAGTAAGAGTAAGTATGTGAGTGAGTAAGAGTAAGTAAGAGTGAGTAAGAGTAAGTAAGAACGAGTAAGAGTAAGTAAGAGTGAGAGTAAGACTGAGTAAGTAAGAGTAAGTAAGAGTAAGAGTAAGTATGTGGTAAGTAAGAGTAAGTAAGTAAGTAAGAGTAAGAGTAAGTAAGTAAGTAAGAGTAAGAGTAAGAGTAAGTAAGTAAGTAAGAGTAAGAGTAAGTAAGTAAGTAAGAGTAAGTAAGAGTAAGAGTAAGTATGTGGTAAGTAAGAGTAAGTAAGTAAGTAAGAGTAAGAGTAAGTAAGAGTTAGAGTAAGTATGTGGTAAGAAAGAATGCCGTCTATCGGAAACATAACCGAGCTTTAAAAGATACTCCAAGACCCCCTTCGAGATAAATGTACCGAAAAATGGGCCGGCCGAAGGCCAGTTCCTTCTGAATTACAGGCTCGCTGTCGATCGCTATGAATTGTTTACACCTAAATGGCACGAAAGGTATTACTTGTAACAACAAAAAATGGGAAAAAGGTCTTAAAATCGCCAAACCAATGGGGGCGAATGTCTTAAAATATCGAATCTAAAGGGTCCAAACATTAGGGAGAAGGGGGTCGAGAAAGAATATAATTTGTCCTTTAACGCGCGCGCGCGCGCACACACACACACACACCCCTTCTGTAGATATTATATACCTTGATTTTCAAAAGGCCTTTGACAAAGTTCCCCACAAACGTTTACTGCTAAAACTAAAAGCGCATGGAATACAAGACGGTGTGTTGAAATGGATAGAAAATTGGCTCAGCAACAGAAAGCAAAGGGTAGTCATAAACGGTAAGGCATCTAAATGGACCAATGTAAGTAGCGGGGTACCCCAGGGATCGGTACTAGGACCAATTCTCTTTCTAATTTACATCAACGACATAGATGAGGGTCTCACCTGCACAATCTCAAAATTTGCTGACGATACAAAAATTGCAAATAGCGTACTCTCAAAAGAACAAGTTGACGATATGCAACACAATCTAGATAAATTGTCATGTTGGGCCCAAATTTGGCAAATGAGTTTCAATGCGGATAAATGTAAAGTACTACATGTCGGATACCTAAATGAGAAAGCAAACTATTCGATGAATGGCACTCAGCTTAAGAATGTAAACAGAGAAACTGATCTGGGAGTAACAATATCGAGTAACCTAAAACCGAGTCAACAATGTTCAGAAGTTGTTAAGAAGGCAAACAAAATAATTGGCTTTATAGGCAGGTCATTTGAGCATAAATCCAAAGAAGTTATCCTAACCCTTTACAATTCCTTAGTCCGCCCTCTTCTGGAATACTGCGTTCAATCCTGGTGCCCTTATTACCAAAAAGATATAAACAAGCTAGAACGAGTTCAACGTAGAGTTACCAAAATGATACCTAGCCTAAAGAACAAACCATACGAAGAGCGTCTTAGAGAATTAAATCTATTTCCTTTAACCCAGCGCAGATTAAGAGGCGACTTAATTCAAGTGTTCAAAATCATCAAAGGCATCGACAATATGAACTGTAGTAAGTACTTCACTATCGACCAATCTAATTACACGCGGGGAAACGGTTGCAAAATTATTGGTAAATCTTTTAACTCGCACGAATCTAAGAATTTCTTCTTCAATCGAGTTGTCAACTTGTGGAATGGGCTTCCCCGAGACGTTATAGACTGCAGCACCGTTGATTCATTTAAATTCCGCCTAGACAAATATCTCGCATCAAACCCGCGACTGACTGCGTTTGTAAAAGAATAACTTTATCCTCCCCTCAGTTACTAACCCATATGTCCCCTACTAACTTCCTAGTCCTGCCACGTTAGTGGCGCGGCAGTAGTTCCCTTTCCAATGTTCCCTTACCCACTCTAAACCACTGTTTGGACACTTGATCCTCAGTGTTTTGGAGGACAAGCAACCTAGAAGGGTCACTAGACCTGTTGTTGCTTGATTTCCTTTGTACTCCTTTGTACCCCCCCACACACACACCCACACACACACACACACACCCACCCCCACACACACACCCCCCCCACATACACACACACACACACACACACACACACACACACACACACCCACACTTACTCTCTCACTCTCTCTCTCTCACTCTCTCTCTCTCCCCTAATCGCATGAGGCGAAGCATTTATTTTGTTATCGAGTGGTAACCTTATGATCTGAACGACCTTGTAGTGTCATTAAGCGTAGTACTGTCCAAACCTTCAACAATCGTCTAAATGCATATCTCGCTCATAAGGGGAGACGGTCATTTTTCTGGTCCCCTTTCTCCCTCGTGTTTAGTCCCATTATTGTTTTAGATTTGTAAACGTTAGGCCCATTTGTTTGGCGATTTTAAGACCTTTCGTCCCATTTCGTTATACATTTTAAGACCTATCGTGTCATTTACGTGTCGATTTTGTCCTGGCGAGCGATAGCGAGCCTGTAATTTTAAGAGGAAGCGGCCTTTGGCCAGGACAGTTTACTACCGAAAAATTTAAATATATATCTTGAGGAGGGGGGGGGGGGGGGGGGGGGGGGGGAGGGGGAGGGGGGGTCTAGGGGATGTTTTTTTTTTTTTTAAGTTTGAGGGATGTTTAGCGAGGAAACTAAGAATTTGTGAATGAATGAATTGATATGCCAAAATAGCGGTCAGTGTCTCCTTAACTCCCGATGAACTACATATACAAACGAATAGCACCACTGTATACTGTGCTATCCTTTCCTGTTGTACCATGGGAGCCTCCGGTAGTTTAGTTACAAGTAGCCTCGTAAGGAGCAATATATATGTTGTTGCTTGTTTTCCTTTGTACTCTTTGCCACCATCTTGCCCCCATCCGCCACCTATCACCATCACCCCACCTCCCCCACTCACCACCCCACCTCTCCACCATCACCCTCCCCATCACCACCCCCACCACTCCTTCCTCCCCCCCCCACCACCAACACCACTCCTTCCTCCCCCCCCCCCACACCACACCACCACCACAACCACTACACACTCCTTCCTCACATCCCCACTACCACCACCACTCCTCCTCCCCTCCCCTCCCCCCCACCACCAACCACCACTCCTTCCTCCCCTCCCACCACTCCTTCCTCTCCCCACCACCACTCCTTCCTCTGCCCCCACCACTCCTTCCTCTCCCCCCCACCACTCCTTCCTCTGCCCCCACCACTCCTTCCTCCCCCCACCACCACCCCCACCCTCACTACAACGCTCCCCATCACCACCAACATCCACTCCCCCAGCCCCTTTCTCCTATCACCACCCCACCCCACCCCACCCCCCCAACACACACCGCTTCACCACCCACACTCATTATTTGCCCCGCTCGCCGCTCAAGTGCATGACAAACAAATCCGCGGGAATATTTTTTGTTTACATTTGTTTTTTTTTTTTTTTTTTTTACTTTTTTTTCGGTTCTGGCCAAGAGACACTGAGTCATGACATAAAGCGAATTATAATGATGGCTATTGACTGAAGTGGCTCTCTTGGCCGCTGTGAGGTGGCCGTGTATAATCCAGCTACTGAATTTTGGAGATTTTGCGGTTGCCTTGATGATGAGACAACATTTTAAGGGGACAGTGGCTGTTTGTTTGGTCTATTAATTCATTTATTCGTATATATTTTTAGTTTCCTCCCTAGACCTCCAAGCTTAGAAAAACACCCCCTAGACCCCCCTTCAAGATAGATTGGTACATTTTTTGGTAACAAAATGCACCGGCCAAAGGCCGATTTACAGGCTCGCTATCGCTCGCCATGAAACAATCGACACCTAAATGGCACGAAGGGTCTTAATATTGACAAAGAAATGGGGTGAAAGGTCATACAATCCCAAAACTAATGGAACCAACATCTTAAAATCTCAAAACAAGTGGGGCTAAACATTAGGGAGAAGGGGGTCCAGAAAAACGGTCTGTCTCCCCTTCATGTGGTGCCTAATGGTGGAAATCTAGATCCTTTGGGGTTGATAATGATCTGGGGAATATTGAACGCCGTAAAGTGTGCGTGTGTGTGTGTGTGTTTTGTTATATGAATAAAACCGTAAAACCACATCAAGTCGAGTCGATTATAAACTGTATATTTCAGTAACCTCTCTCTCTCTCTCTCTCTCTCTCTCTCTCTATCTCTCTCTCTCTCTCTCTCTCTCTCCTTTCTTCTCTCTCTCTCTCTCTCTCTCTCTCTCTCTCTCTCTCTCTCTCTCTCGACCTATTTATTTTATTTATTTTACCTATCTGTCCAATATACATAGCTCCTCCGCTCCTTGTCCCATCCACACAAACTGAACAGGGCAATTTTCCTTTCCTTCTTTCCCCCTCTGTCTGCACACAAGGCGAGCCCGGTATAGGGTGAAGCGGTTTAGTTGAATTGAGGTGGGTGAAGTGTTGTGGGTGAGGTGAATTTTGATGGGTGAAGTGGTGTGGTTGAGGTGAAGTGTGATAGGTGAAGTGGTGTGGGTGAGGTAAAATTTGATGGGTGAAGGGTGAAGTGTGATAGGCAAAGGGTGAAATGGTATGGGTGAAGTGAATAATGTGAAGGGTGAAATGATGTGGCTGAGGTGAAGTGTGATAGGTAAGGGTGAAGTGGGGTGGATGAGGGGAAGTGGTGTGGGTGAGGTGAATTTTGATAGGTGAAGTGGTGTGGGTGAGGTGAAGTGTGATAGGTAAAGGGTGAAGTGATGTGGGTGAGGTGAATAGACTTGAATTAATATGAAAAGGAATGTTAGAACATTGACATAAAGTTAGCATTGTTTTGGCCACATCATCACTTCTAAACGCATATTTTGAACTATAAACCACAATTTTATCTTGGCATAGACAATTGTACAGACTAAAAAGAAACGATTCGGCTTTCGTTCGACACTGCCAGGGGGCCCACCTCGCTTTTTTCTCTTTCTCTCCCTCTCTCTTTGGCTTGTATCCATTCGGCCCCATTCAGCTTACTGTTTTAAGATGTTTACTCCCATCCAGGTGTCAATATTTTCCTGGCGAGCGGTAGCGAGTCAGCATATATATATTGTTGTTTTGACAGTAAGCTAAATTTGTAAATTTTTCGATATAAAAATTTCTCCGGCGAAGCCGGATTTCTCCATACAATGCTGGCTCGCTATTGCTCGCCAGGAAGAAATCGACACCTGGATGGGGATAAACGTCTTAAAACAGTTGGCTGAATGGGGCCGACTGGATACAAGCCAGGGAAAGAGAGAGAAGAAGAGAAAGATAAAACAAGCCGGTGACCCCCTTTAACTTTAATTGACACAACGATGTGTCAATAAACTGGCTGTCTGAACGAAGCTAAATACGCACCGTGATAATTGTCTCACTCTGAATGCCTGTGTGTCAGAATTGTTCGTTCGTTTATATTCCGTATTATACAACGCTCATATGTCTTTATATTATCTGCATGCAACCCGTGACACATGAGAGACTCGAGGTATAAAGCATATGTTAAGGTTGGATGCGCGTATTTATTGGCTCATTTATGTATGTTTTTTTTTTGTTTTTTGTTTTTTGAAATTTTTATTATTATTGTTTTAGTTTCCTTCGTAGACTTCCATCAAGCTTAACAAATCACACCCTAGACTCCCCTTCAAGCTAAATTTGTACATTTTTCGGTAGACAAATTTCCCGGCCGAAGACCGGTTCCTCCCCGAACTACAGGCTCGCTATCGCTCGCCAGGAGGAAAAAATCGACACCTGAATGGCACGAAAGGTCCTAAAATTGACAACGAAATGGGGTGAAAGGTCTTAAAGTCGCCAAATTAATAGGGTGAACGTCTTATAATCGCAAAACACATGGGGCTAAACGTGAGGGAGAAGGTGGTCTAGAAAAGCGACCCATCTCCCCTTAAGGGCAGATCTCCACTTGAGGGATTTTTTTCTTGACCCCTTTCTCCCTCATGTTTAGCCCCATTGCTTTTGATATTATAAAATGTTTGCCCCATTAGTTTAGCGATTTTAAGAACTTTCACCCCATATTAAGACCTTTCGTGCAATTCAGGTGTCTATTTTATCCTGGCGAGCGATAGCGAGCCTGTAATTTAAGAGGAACCGGCCTTCGGCCAGGACATTTTTCTACCGAAAAATGTACAAATTTATCTTGAAAGGGACTCAAGGGGGTGTAATTTTAAGCTTGATGGAGGTCTAGGGAACTAACTAAATACCTCCCCTTAAGCCGCGTGTGACGGCATTATGCACGTGTGTCAAGATTTAGATATATATATTGTACAGTCATAAGTCTTAACCCGTTCAGTACCGGTGACACCCTTTTAACCCCTTCACCACCATGACGTCATGTGCATCCTATTCGGGTTGCCATTAGACGATTTTCTTTAGTTCGTAATCAACCTATACGACTGAAACGGGTAAATACCATCTCAATCAACCCTCTTAGTAACATAGGTCCTTCTTAAGGGCAGGTCTCCACTTGAGGGATTGTTTTCTTGACCCCTTTCTCCCTCATGTTTAGCCCCATTGCTTTTGATATTATAAAACGTTTGCCCCATTAGTTTAGCGATTTTAAGAACTTTCACCCCATATTAAGACCTTTCGTGCAATTCAGGTGTCTATTTTATCCTGGCGAGCGATAGCGAGCCTGTAATTTAAGAGGAACCGGCCTTCGGCCGGGACATTTTTCTACCAAAAAATGTACAAATTTATCTTGAAAGGGACTCGAGGGGGTGTAATTTTAAGGTTGATGGAGGTCTAGGGAACAAACTAAATCCCCTTAAACTGCATACAATCATCTAATTTTAGCCAGAATCAACGGTAAAAAGACGTCATGGTGGTGCAGGGGTTAATTATCTCCTGACAATGATTAGACGATTTTGTTCAGCTTAGGAAGGACATCTAGCAATCGTAAAGCTTCAAAATATCTCAGCCAGCCCCTTTAAGGGTGACCTGTTTTTGTTCTGTCCTTTTCTTTCTTTCTCTGGCTTGTATCCATTTGGCCCCATTCAGCCTACTGTTTTAAGACGTTTATCCCCATCCAGGTGTCAATTTTTTACTGGTGACCGGTAACGAGCCAGCATATATACTGTATATATTTATTTTTTACAGCAGGCTAAATTTGTAAATTTTTCGATAGAAAAATGTCTCCGGCGAAGCCGGATTTCTTCATATAATGCTGGCTCGCTATCGCTCGCCAGGAAGAAATCGACACCTAGATGGGGATACAAGTCTTAAAATAGTTGGCTGAATGGGGCCGAATGGTTACAAGCCAGAGAAGGAGAGAAAAGGACAGAAATAAAAAAAAGCAGGTGACCCCCCTAAACTAACACAGATTCTTCATAAGCTGCATAGTTTGGTCTAAACATATAATAAATGATAACACACGTCGCTGGTACTCAAAGGGTTAATTATAACACACGTCGCTGGTACTCAAAGGGTTAATTATAACACGTCGCTGGTACTCAAAGTTAATTATAACACACGTCGCTGGTACTCAAAGGGTTAATTATAACACACGTCGCTGGTACTCAAAGGGTTGATTATAACACACGTCGCTGGTACTCAAAGGGTTAATTATAACACACGTCGCTGGTACTCAAAGGGTTAATTATTATGCACCCATTTGATTGTTTGCCGAACCCCAACTAGATATGATATATGGAATATCCCAAATACTGCACAGTTTGGCTATGAGTTATCTGCTCAACAGGTGGCGTTGTGTGTGTGTAAGTGTGAGAGTCCGAGTGTAGGGGGTGAGACAGTGAAGCACGGGAACGAGGTGGCTTCAGAGATGGGGTCGTTTCGGGCCATGAGTGAGCACCGTGCCTCATGTGAAGGCAAGATGGCAGGTGCTCGTTGTACTCTACGTGCTTCACATGTCTCACTCCCTAGACTGAAACAAGACCTCACGGGCTTCACTGTTCATTGTAAAGCGGTGAATGTTAAGGCTCTCAGCCTATGCCCGATAGGAAGTAAGTTTGAATATAAAAAGATTCATGGACTCAAATGGGTGTAGGCCTATACATATGACTCATTGACTCAAATATGTCTTAACCCTTTCACCACCATTACGTAATTTTCACCATATTTAGGTTACCATTAGATGATATTCTTTAGTTTATAATCTACCTCTCCGACTCAAATGGGTAGTTGGTCAAAAGTCATGCTCTACCTCCAAAATAGAGTAAGAGGGCTTTTCAATTCAGGCGATTGCACAACTACGAATTCATGTTACGCGTTTGTATAACAGTTACTTTCGAATACGATGTAAATTGCGGTGTGTATAACGTTCAGAATCACATCGTAAAGTGGCCGGTTCATACGAGACTCAGCTGCGATGCCGGCGGCCCTCCAACGCTTTTTCCGACAGTAATGTTTAGCAATTCGCCTTCACAATGTCGACTATTTCGTATATATTTATTATGTTTTTAGTTTCCTCCCTAGAACTCCATCAGACTTACCAAAAAAAAAAAAAAAAAATCCATTACATCCCCTAATAGATTCATTTTTACATTTTTCGGTAGACAAATTACAGGCTCACTATCGTTCGCCAGGGAAAAATCATAGACACCTAAATAGCACGAAAGGTCTTAATATTGATAAATAAATGGGGCGAAAGGACTTAAAATCGACAAACTAATGGGGCTAAACATGAGGAAGAGGAGGGAGGGGGGGGGGGGGGGGCAGAAAATCTGAATTGCAGCCATCTAACATAATATACCTTCATTCTAGTTGACGATACCCATGCAAAAGTTCCCAGCGCAAAACTTTATTATCGTGAATTGAGGGAAAAATCGTTCGTGTGACATCGCCTTGCTGGTGTTAAGGGGAGATGGGTAATTTCTCTGGACCCTTTTCTCCCTCGTCTTTAGCCCCATATTAATTTTGATATATTAAGACGTTCGGTCCATTAGTTTGGCGATTATAACTCCTTTCGCCCCATTTCGTTTCAATTTTAAGACCTTTCGTGCCATTTAGGTGTCGATATTTTCCTGGCGAGCGATAGCGAGCCTGTAATTTTAGGAAAAAAAACATTCTACCGAAAAATGTACAAATTTATCTTGAAGGAGGGTCTAGGAAGTGTTAGTTAAGCTTCATGGAGGTCTAGCGAGGAAACCAAGAACAATATATATCTTTTCTATTCTATTCTATATACTCTGGATCCATCCCCATTTTGTTTTTATAAATTAATACAAAGACCCCAAAAAAGAACCTCTATCCCCTTAAACCCGCACATGCAACATTCATCCACACATGTGTGAGAGAATCCTACACGCGCAACATTCCCTGAGTGTCACCGCCGCTCCATGCATCATATTTAGTTGAGGCACTCAGATATGCATGACAGTCACTCACCCCACATATACACACACACACACACACACACACTATCCTTACTGCTACTTCCTCTCTCTCTCTCTCTCTCTCTCTCTCTCTCTCTCTCTCTCTCTCTCTCTCTCTCTCTCTCTCTCTCTCTCTCTCTCTCTCTCTGAATGATTGACCGGATTGAATTAACACACACACGTTGGATGATGAGTTTATGAGTACACCCTTGTCTAGTAATGCTGAAGGAAGTGAGTAAGGCGATTCATCCTCATTAGTTTGTGCATTAATCTGGTTATATTTAGACGAGTTTGTAACTTTGTACAGTTTAAGAAGGATCTGTGGTAGTAAATAGGGTTAAGGGGGGTGACCTGCTTTTTGTTATTTCTGTCCTTTTCTCTCTTTCTCTGGCTTGTATCCATTCGGCTCCATTCAGCCAACTATTTTAAGACGTTTATCCCCATCTAGGTGTCTATTTCTTCCTGGTGAGCGATAGCGAGCCAGCATTATATGAAGAAATCCGGCTTCGCCGGAGACATTTTTCTATCGAAAAATGTACAAATTTAGCCTGCTGTCAAACAAAAAGAAAAAGTATGCTGGCTCGCTACCGCTCACCAGTAAAAAATTGACACCTGGATGGGGATAAACGTCTTAAAACAGTAGGCTGAATGGGGCCAAATGGATACAAGCCAGAGAAAGATAGAAAAGGACAGAAAATAAACAGGTCACCCCCCTTAAGTGAGCTAGTTCGAAGACTGTTAATTGCTGGAGACCCTTTATAAACTGAATAGAATAGTGTAATAGTAGCCAGAATAAAGCTAAAAAGACGTCGCCGGTACAGAAAGGGTTAACTCCTGCAATACCGGTGTCGTCCTTTGTCATCATACTCTGGCAACTCTTATAGGATTTGATTCAGCTTAGGAAAGACCTCCCATTACTCTCTCTCTCTCTCTCTCTCTCTCTCTCTCTCTCTCTCTCTCTCTCTCTCTCTCTCTCTCTCTCTCTCTCTCTCCCCTGCCTCAAAACATATTATATATATATATATCCCTTTCTTCCATTCCATTCCTCTTTCGTTTCCATCCCTTTCTTCCATTCCATTCCTCTTTCGTTTACATCCCTTTCTTCCATTCCATTCCTCTTTCGTTTCCATTCCTTTTTCTTTCCCTACTATCTCCTTCCTATCTGCCTCCCTTCCCCTCTCCCACCCCACTCCCCTTGTGCCCCCTGAGAGATAATGCACTCCCAGGCATGACGTACCACCTCCACACTAATTCCTGATGAACTCCCCCAGCAAGAGGATTATTTTGAGAGTCTCCCTGAGCTGGCTTGAGTGGCTGAGTAAGAGAGAGATAGAGGAGAGGGCGGCGGTGAGGTGAGAGTGTACAGGCAGAAACAAAAGTCGTAGGTACAGTCGGCCAAGTAAGTGATGTCGTGGCACCAATTTAGTTGGTTAAAATAGGACTTCACAGGCTATCAACCCTTCTGGATTATTAAGCCAGCACACGTAAGTCAAGAATAGAGTCAGGACTGGAGCCCCTTCTGTTGGCACCAAGTATATGTTGATCACTAATTGGTATATGTTGATCACTAATTGGTATATGTTGATCACTAATTGGTATATGTTGATCACTAATTGGTGCATGTTGATCACTAATTGGTGTATGTTGATCACTAATTGGTATATGTTGATCACTAATTGGTATATGTTGATCACTAATTGGTGTATGTTGATCACTAATTGGTATATGTTGATCACTAATTGGTATATGTTGATCACTAATTGGTATATGTTGATCACTAATTGGTATATGTTGATCACTAATTGGTATATGTTGATCACTAATTGGTATATGTTGATCACTAATTGGTATATGTTGATCACTAATTGGTATATGTTGATCACTAATTGGTATATGTTGATCACTAATTGGTATATGTTGATCACTAATTGGTATATGTTGATCACTAATTGGTATATGTTGATCACTAATTGGTATATGTTGATCACTAATTGGTATATGTTGATCACTAATGGGTATATGTTGATCACTAATTGGTATATGTTGATCACTAATTGGTATATGTTGATCACTAATTGGTATCAGAAATATCTAAAGCTAATTCCTTCATTTCGAGTGAGACATACAAACATATTCCAACACTTACCCACCCTATTCAACATCTGACAGACATTAATACAGTACAGAGCGAGTCAAACATGCTGAACCTGGACTTATGAACGCTACCGTACATTCGTGAGCCGTGAACAGTATACATCCATTTAACCCCTTCAGTACCAGAGACGTCCTTCTTATCATATCCTGGCAAACCATTAGACGATTGTATTCAGCCTAGGACGGACCTCTAGCAAAAAATATGGCTTCAAACTATTTCAACCAATCCTTTTAACTAGCACAGATCCTTCACAAGCTGCATAATATCGCCAAAATATAGCTACAGTAAAATGTAACACACGTCGGTGTTACTCAAAGGGTTAAATCTTTAAGGGGAGATGGTTCGTTTTTTTAATCGATGTTTTCATTTATTTATTATCTTTCTAGTTTCTTGCCTAGACCTCCATCAAACTTCAAAATAGAACCCCATGATCCCCCTGCAAGGTATATTTGTACATTTGTCGGTAGAATTTGTTTTTCTAAGTTACAAGCTCGCTATCGCTCGCCAGGAAAAAATCGACACCTAAATGACACGAATGACAAAGAAAAGGGGTGAAAGGTCCTAAGATCGTCAAACTAATGGGCCGAACGTCCTAAAATCTGAAAACTAATGGGGCTCAACGTGAGGGAGAAAGGTGTCCAGAAAAACGACCCATCTCCCCTTAAGCCTCTCAAGTGTGTGTACATTCGTGAGCTATGATAAGTATGCACCCTTTGGATTCTTTTTAAACCATTACAGGCAAGTTCTGAAGCGGCGACCTGTGAAGGGACTAGAGTTCTCGGAAAGAGTCTCTAGTCCTGACGCTATTCTTGATTTACAGTGTGCTTTCTCTGGCTTGTATCCATTCGGCCCCATTCAGCCAACTATTTTAAGACGTTTATCCCCATCTAGGTGTCGATATCTTCCTGGCGAGCGATAGCGAGCCAGCACTATATGAAGAAATTCGGCTTCGCCAGAGAAATTTTTCTATCGAAAAATGTACAAATTTAGCCTGCTGTCAAACAAATAAAAAAATATGCTGGCTCGCTACCGCTCACCAGTAAAAAATTGACATCTGGATGAGGATAAACGTCTTAAAACAGTAGGCTGAATGGGGCCAAATGGATACAAGCCAGAGAAAGATAGAAAAGGACAGAACAAAGCAGGTCACCTTAACCCATACAGTACCGGGGACGTCCTTTTCTTTATGCTGTGGCAACTATTAGACGATTTTATTCAGCTTAAGAAGGACCTCTAGCAATAATAAGGCTTCCAACTATCTCAACCAACCCTTTTAACTACCGCAGATCCTTCCTAAGCTGCATAATATCGTCTAAATATAGCTAGAACGAAATATAACACACGGGTTAATAATCAGGTTAATAATCGGGTTAATAATACACGGGTTAATAATACACGGGTTAATAATACACGGTTAATAATACACGGGTTAATAACACAGGTTAATAATATATGGGTTAATAATCGGGTTAATAATACACGGGTTAATAATCGGGTTAATAATACACGGGTAAATAATTGGGTTAATAATACACGGGTTAATAATCGGGTTAATAATACACGGGTAAATAATTGGGTTAATAATACACGGGTTAATAATCGGGTTAATAATATACGGGTTAATAATACACGGGTTAATAATCGGGTTAATAATACACGGGTTAATAATCGGGTTAATAATCCAGAAGGGTTGATAGCCCCTGAAGTCCTTTTTTAACCAAGGCGAGGTGCATATAACAGGTACGCTCAAAAGTCGTGTGTACGGTACTCTGCATAACATAAGGTTACATCAATTCGAATCTTTGAGCCAAGTTCTGAAGCATTTGACCTATAATTATGCATTGTATTGTCTCGTTGGCGTTCGACACTGATTCAAATGGGTGACTCGCGATTTATGCCCTTAACTGTACAATCGTTAGCTATAATATGTAAACGACCCCTTGATTCTCTCCCGGCCGAAGGCCCCATTAGTTTGTCGATTTTAAGACCTTTCGCTGCATTTAATTGTCAATATTAAGACCTTTCGTGATATTTAGGTGTCGATTATTTTCATGGCGAACGATAGTGAGCCTGTAATTTTGGAAGAATCTGCCCTACCTCAAATGAACAAATTAATCTACAATGGGGATGTAATTATTTTGTTGTTTAAGTTTGATGGAGGTCTAGGGAGGAAACTAGAAAAATAACAAATAAGTTAATAAATTGACCAAAAAGTGAACCATCTCCCCTTAAAGGTGAATTACATGAGCTGCATACCTCGTAAGATATATATTGTGTATGCATCAAAACATATTAAGGATCATTGCTCAGGTTTGTGTGTAATAAAGTAAATTTACGTCAGTAAAGACAAATATTAAACAGTTTAATATCTGGCGGCGTCTGATGGTTGACTGTCTTGCAAATTTCCTGCCTTCCAGTATTGTGATGACGTCATAAATCCGATGATATCATAAATCCCGATAGTTGTCAGGCAACAGAAATTTAGCTTTAACTTGACCCTATTTATTTTATATGTTAGGGGCAAATTTCAGGATATTCCCGATAATGGTGTAATACTATATATAGCATTATATAGTATATAGTATATAGGTGGAGGAAGACTGGGAAGCTGACTAAATAAGAATGTGGAACACGGAAATGGAAATGATAAGGACAAGCAGAGGAAACTAGAAGAGAAAAGTAAGAGTGTTTTTTTTCTAATACACACGGAGGAATATGACGAACTGACACAAGGGAGAAGATAGTACCAAGAGAGACATACGAACATTAAAGAAGGGATTGAAAGATAAGATGGTGAAGAAAATGGGAAAATAGAGAGGGAGATATGCGATTATAGAGAGAACATGTGAAAGCGAGTTGAGTAGAATCAATTAACACCAAAGGAATGACTATTAAATATACTAGAAAAATCAATCCAGCAATGAAAACAGAGGGAATGGTATAGAAAAGAAGCTCTAATTACGTAAATAATATTATAAATCCGATTTTAAATAATTGTAATAGATGCGAGTTCCAGAAGAGGTGAGAAATGGAAGTGAAAAGAAGTAAAACAGCAGTAACAAATTGAGAATAAAAATGAAGTTTATAGGCATTTATAATATCGGAAACCATTAAAAAGGAAAAAAATAAGGTTATTGTTTTTGAGAAGGTAAGAAATGGGGTTTATTAGTGTCCATACAAAGTTTAACTAAGGAAGTATATTGGTTGTAATAAACCAATTTAATATAAGGATTGGTAGGCACATTAGTAAAAGGTAAATGACTATTGATACACACACACACACATACATATCTATCTATCTATTGCCTGACGCCGTGATCCCCGAAGGGGTGGCCACGAACGAACCGCCCCCATGCACCTCTGTCCCCAGTCAGTCGACGCCCCTCCCCCCAACCAGCACCGCCTTCGTTCATGTAGTTCCTCACTCCATCCTTCCACCTCATATTCGGTCTACCTCTCCCCCTCTGTCCCTCCACCTCGCTCTCGTACACCCTCTTAGTCATTCTCTCGCTTTCCATACGTTCCATATGGCCGAACCATCTCAAGTTGTTCCTTTTCACACTTTCCAGCACATCTACCTCCACACCTCCTTCTTACTTCCTCATTAGTCTGTCTATCTATATCTATATATTAGTCTGTCTACATATATATATATATATATATATATATATATATATATGATATATATATTTATAAATATATATATGTGTTTCTAGTCTCTCAGTGGGGATCGAACCATCGACCATCAGGATGAATGCCGACGCTTTAATCAATTACACCACGGCATTGATTAAAGCGTCGGCTATCATCCTGATGGTCGATGGTTCGATCCCCACTGAGAGACTAGAAACATTTAATGGCTCACGTGTATTTGTGATATATTCTCAATATATATATATATATATATATATATATATATATATATATGAATATATAATTAAATATATATGATCTATATATTAAATTAATACTGTATATATATATAATTACTATGCACAGTAGCCTGCATTCAATACATTAGCGACAACTTTTTGACGTTTCTACGAATATATATATATATCTTCTAGGCACCGATGATGGGTATGATATGGAATAAAATTGTGAAGTTATCAATTAAACGTTAATTAAGTGAATATTAATTTCATCATTATAAATATACACTATCATATTGCCGTTACTCATTAAATGTATTAATGATCTAGTGAATTAGGTGTTAAAGTCAATATATTAATGATCTAGTGAATTAGGTGTTAAAGTCAATATATTAATGATCTAGTGAATTAGGTGTTAAAGTCAATATATTAATGATCTAGTGAATTAGGTGTTAAAGTCAATATATTAATGATCTAGTGAATTAGGTGTTAAAATCAATTCGTAAAAATATACCAAGGAGGCGAGAAATATCTAGGAGTGAGCGAATTAGTCCATTACTGAAGAAATGAGGTAGTGCATTAATAAGGGACTGAATGAAAGAATAATTGAGAGATTGATTGGTTAAACAAATTATCTTCTGAATAAGTCAGTTAATTAGAGACGAAATAAGCCAGGCAATTAAGGGGCTAGTGGTTATTTTTTGGCCTTTTTACGAATATATATATATATTTGTTTGATAGTAATCTCCATGAAGTAAAAATAAACACCCCCTAAGCATCCCTTCGAGATGAATGTGTACATTTTTCGGGAGAAAAATGTCGGCCGGGACTTAAAATCGCCAAACTAATGGAACTAACATCCGAAAATCTCAGGCCTAAACATAAGGGAGAAAAAGCAACTACTTCCCTCTTAAGGGGAGATCTCTACTTGAGGGATTTTTTCTTGACCCCTTTCTCCTTCATGTTTAGCCCCATTCCTTTGATATTATAAAACGTTCGCCCCATTAGTTTAGCGATTTTAAGAACTTTCACCCCATATTAAGACCTTTCGTGCCATTCAGGTGTCGATGTTATCCTGGCGAGCGATAGCGAGCCTGTAATTTAAGAGGAACCGGCCTTTGGCCGGGACATTTTTCTACCGAAAAATGTACAAATTTATCTTGAAAGGGACTCAAGGGGGTGTAATTTCAAGCTTGATGGAAGTTTAGGAAACACACTAAAAACCTCCCCTTAACAGAAGACCCAGCAGCGGATATAGGCGAGTATAAGTCAATGAGTGAACAAATTAATCCATGACTGAATAATTGGCCTAGGGATAATTAATGAGTGATCAGGTGTGAATAATTAAGGTGTCATCAAGCAGTGACAGACAGGTGCAGATCATCCCACACTAAAGTCACATTTACACGAGCGCTTATTCCAGCATTTTTGTATCAGCAATTTTATTCTGGCAACATTTTGGGGTTATTGTGCCCAGGTATTGACGACTGGTCTGAAGGTAGATTATTTTAGTTGACATAATTTGTATACAGGGTAGTAACCAGATAAGAGTTGCCAGAATATTGTGTTCGGGTTAAGGGGGGTGACCTGTTTTTGTTCTGTCCTTTCCTATCTTTCTCTGGCTTGTATCCATTTGGCCCCATTCAGCCTACTGTTTTAAGACGTTTATCCCCATCCAGGTGTAAAATGTTTACTGGTGAGCGGTAGCGAGCCAACATATTTTTTATTTTTGTTTGACAGCAGGCTAAATGTGTACATTTTTCGATAGAAAAATTTCTCCGGCGAAGCCGGATTTCTTCATATAATGCTGGCTCGCTATCGCTCGCCAGGAAGAAATCGACACCTAGATGGGGATAAACGTCTTAAAATAGTTGGCTGAATGGGGCCGAATGGATACAAGCCAGAGAAAGAGAGAAAAGGACAGAAATAACAAAAAGCAGGTCAGCCCCTTAATCTGCTTAGTGTATCCATCCCCTGATCAATCCAACACTAC
Organism: Paralithodes platypus; assembly: GCA_032716605.1. Taxonomy (NCBI): domain Eukaryota; kingdom Metazoa; phylum Arthropoda; class Malacostraca; order Decapoda; family Lithodidae; genus Paralithodes; species Paralithodes platypus. Next base: position 57,813,915 of record CM064521.1, on the reverse strand, counting down.
ACATTGATCGCCTGTCACCTCAACCAGCCTTATGCAGTACTGTATGTGTTATGAAGTACTGTATGTGTTATGAAGTACTGTATGTGTTATGAAGTACTGTATGTGTTATGAAGTACTATGTGTTATGAAGTACTGTATGTGTTATGAAGTACTGTATGTGTTATGAAGTACTGTATGTGTTATGAAGTACTGTATGTGTTATAAAGTACTGTATGTGTTATGAAGTACTGTATGTGTTATGCTGTGTTATGAAGTACTGTATGTGTTATGAAGTACGGTATGTGTTATGAAGTACGGTTATGTATGTATGTGTTATGAACGTGCATGTGTTATGAACTGTATGTGTTATGAAGTACTGTATGTGTTATGAAGTAATGTGTTATGAAGTACTGTATGTGTATGTATGTGTTATGAAGTACTGTATGTGTTATGAAGTACTGTATGTGTTATGAAGTACTGTATGTGTTATGAAGTACTGTATGTGTTATGAAGTACTGTATGTGTTATGAAGTACTGTATGTGTTATGAAGTACTGTATGTGTTATGAAGTACTGTATGTGTTATGAAGTACTGTATGTGTTATGAAGTACTGTATGTGTTATGAAGTACTGTGTGTTATGAAGTACTGTATGTGTTATGAAGTACTGTGTGTTATGAAGTACTGTATGTGTTATGAAGTACTGTGTGTTATGAAGTACTGTATGTGTTATGAAGTACTGTATGTGTTATGAAGTACTGTATGTGTTATGAAGTACTGTATGTGTTATGAAGTACTGTATGTGTTATGAAGTACTGTATGTGTTATGAAGTACTGTATGTGTTATGAAGTACTGTATGTGTTATGAAGTACTGTATGTGTTATGAAGTACTGTATGTGTTATGAAGTACTGTATGTGTTATGATGTACTGTATGTGTTATGAAGTACTGTATGTGTTATGAAGTACTGTATGTGTTATGAAGTACTGTATGTGTTATGAAGTACTGTATGTGTTATGAAGTACTGTATGTGTTATGATGTACTGTATGTGTTATGATGTACTGTATGTGTTATGAAGTACTGTATGTGTTATGAAGTACTGTATGTGTTATGAAGTACTGTATGTGTTATGAAGTACTATGTGTTATGAAGTACTGTATGTGTTATGAAGTACTGTATGTTATGAAGTACTGTATGTGTTATGAAGTACTGTATGTGTTATGAAGTACTGTATGTGTTATGAAGTACTGTATGTGTTATGAAGTACTGTATGTGTTATAAAGTACTGTATGTGTTATGAAGTACTGTATGTGTTATGATGTACTGTATGTGTTATGAAGTACTGTATGTGTTATGAAGTACTGTATGTGTTATGAAGTACTGTATGTGTTATGAAGTACTGTATGTGTTATGAAGTACTGTATGTGTTATGATGTACTGTATGTGTTATGAAGTACTGTATGTGTTATGAAGTACTGTGTGTGTTATGAAGTACTGTGTGTGTTATGAAGTACTGTATGTGTTATGATGTACTGTATGTGTTATGAAGTACTGTATGTGTTATGAAGTACTGTATGTGTTATGAAGTACTGTATGTGTTATGAAGTACTGTATGTGTTATGAAGTACTGTATGTGTTATGAAGTACTGTATGTGTTATGAAGTACTGTATGTGTTATGAAGTACTGTATGTGTTATGAAGTACTGTATGTGTTATGAAGTACTGTATGTGTTATGAAGTACTGTATGTGTTATGAAGTACTGTATGTGTTATGAAGTACTGTATGTGTTATGAAGTACTGTATGTGTTATGAAGTACTGTATGTGTTATGAAGTACTGTATGTGTTATGATGTACTGTATGTGTTATGAAGTACTGTATGTGTTATGAAGTACTGTATGTGTTATGAAGTACTGTGTGTTATGAAGTACTGTATGTGTTATGAAGCTTTACTAAACAGTCTAGGGTAAATATAAAGTTTGTGTATACAGTATATTTTGTGTATACAGTATATTTTGTGTATACAGTATATTTTGTGTATACAGTATATTTTGTGTATACAGTATATTTTGTGTATACAGTATATTTGTGTATACAGTATATTTGTGTATACAGTATATTTGTTTGTGTATACAGTATTTTGTGTATACAGTATATTTTGTGTGTATACAGTATATTTTGTGTATACAGTATATTTTGTGTATACAGTATATTTTGTGTATACAGCATATTTTGTGTATACAGTATATTTTGTGTATACAGTATATTTTGTGTATACAGTATATTTTGTGTATACAGTATATTTTGTGTATACAGTATATTTTGTGTATACAGTATATTTTGTGTATACAGTATATTTTGTGTATACAGTATATTTTGTGTATACAGCATATTTTGTGTATACAGTATATTTTGTGTATACAGTATATTTTGTGTATACAGTATATTTGTGTATACAGTATATTTTGTGTATACAGTATATTTTGTGTATACAGTATATTTTGTGTATACAGTATATTTTGTGTATACAGTATATTTTGTGTATACAGTATATTTTGTGTATACAGTATATTTTGTGTATACAGCATATTTTGTGTATACAGCATATTTTGTGTATACAGTATATTTTGTGTATACAGTATATTTTGTGTATACAGCATATGTTGTGTATACAGCATATTTTGTGTATACAGTATATTTTGTGTATACAGTATATTTTGTGTATACAGTATATTTGTTTGTGTATACAGTATTTTGTGTATACAGTATATTTTGTGTATACAGTATATTTTGTGTATACAGTATATTTTGTGTATACAGTATATTTTGTGTATACAGCATATGTTGTGTATACAGTATATTTTGCAGGGATACATATTTGTTTTATCTTTTTTAGATTTTCTACTTTCATATTTCGGTTGAACTTTTGCGGTTGCAGGTTAATTGTAAATAGTGTAGCTGTTCTTATAATTGCAGTGTTGATAAAAGCCGGTATCACACGAGCGCTTTTTCACTCAACATTTATCCTTAACACTGGTCTGGCAGCTCATTAGGTCAATATTTAATATTTTTCTGTTACCTATATTCATCTATCAGCAGTCTAGTTTCCGATTCCAGTGCAATATATTCCAGAAATGTTGCCAGAAAAATGTTGATTATTGAATGTTGACTATAAAATCTCTCGTGTGATACCGGCTTAACGTGTTCCGAGCGCTAGTAGTTTCCTCTGGAAGAACTAGTGCTTTAGACAAAATATAATACTAGACTATTATTAGTATTACTTCTGCCAACGAAGTACGAAGTTGGTCGGAGGCTATGTTTTCGCCTTCGTTTGTCTGTCTGTATATATCACAAAGTTATGAACCATGAACCAATTTTCATGAAATTTGGTGTGCAGATAGGATGTGAACCAAGGAATACGTGATTCAGTGTAGGAGTCGATCCGGAAAATTTTATTATATATGATGGGCTTATCTCACATAGTTATGAACCAATCGCTCGCCAGGAAATAAATCGACAACTAAATGGCATGAAAGGTCTTGATATTGATATATAAATGGGACGAAATGTATTAAAATCGACAGGTTAATGGGGCTACGACTGCTAGTGTTGACAAGCATCTGGCGCTGGATACGATTTGTATTGCAATCACAAAGACCTGAGGACTCTATATTCACTAACCAACCTCAAACGCAAGCAGTGTTCAGTCAAGCAATGCAGGGGCATGGGTCTATGTATTTAAATATTAATATATCTTTGAGTTTCCTCGCTAGACCTCCAGCAAGCTTTAAAAAAAATACCCCCTTGACCCCTTTCCAATATATATTTTGTACATTTTTCTGTAGACAAATTTCCCGGCCCGGTTCCTTCAATAATTACATTCGCGCTATTGCTCGCCAGGAAAAAATCGACACTTAAATGGCACGAAAGGTCTTAATATCGACAAATAAATGGGTCAAAAGGTCTCAAAATCGCCCCAAAGTAATGGAACGAACGTCTAAAAATCTCTAAACTAATAGGCTAAACATGAGGGAGAAGGGGGTCCAGAAAAAGTGACCACCTGCCCCTCCAGGTGTGTTTAGTGGGCTACTGCTAATTGTGTCAGCATGCAATGTACAGTGGCATTCTGGCTAACCTCACAAGAAGTTATATAGCTTCGGGTGGACCTCTAGGAATCTAATGGGCCGTTTTTTTGGTCTATTAATTCATTTAATCCTTTATTTCTAAGGTACCTCGCTAGACCTCCATTAAGCTTAGACAAAAATATACCTAGACCCCCCTTCAAGATAAATATATACAATTTTCGGTAGAAAAATTTCCCGGCCCATGGCCGGTTTCTTTCAAAATTTCAGGCTCGTTATCGCTCGCCAGGATAAGATCAACACCTAAATAGCACAAAAGGTCTTAAAACTGTCAAAGAAATGGGGCGAAAGGTGTTAAAATCGACATCTTAACATCTGAAAACTAATGGGGCTAAACACGATGGAGAAAGTGGTCTAGAAAACCGGCCCATGTCCCCTTAAGAATAAGATTTTTTTTTTTTTTTTTTTTTTTTTTTTTTAAACCTAGGGATCAATTATTTGTAGATTACATCTCGTGTGATTCTGTAACTGTCACAGATCCTTCCCAAGCTGTGATATCGTATAATGTCAGCTACAATATTATAGAGAAAGACGTCATAATACCTGGATGAGGATAAACGTAGTGGGGGATGGGCCGGTTTTCTGGACCACTTTCTCCCTCATGTTTAGCCCCATTAGTTTTCAGATGTTAAGATGTTTGCCCCATTAGTTAGTCGATTTTAGGCCCTTTCGCCCCATTTCTTCGTCAATATTTAAACCTTTCGTGCTATTTAGGTGTCGATTTTTTCCCTGGCGAACGATAGTGAGCCTGTAATGTTGGAAGAACCGGCCTTCGGCCGGGACATTTCTCTACCGAAAAATGTACACATTAATCTAGAAAGGGGATCTAATGGATGTTTTTTTTTCTTATAAGTTTGATGGAGGTCTAGGGAGGAAACTAGAAAAATAATGAATACATGCAAAACTTGCCCAAAAAGTGAACCATCCCCCCTTGAAACAGTAGGCTGAATGGGGTCGAATGGCTACTACCTAAACAGAAAACGAAATGCAGGTTGGTCCCCTTGATATACGGTATATATATATATAATAAATGATTAATACATGTTCTATATTTACCCTGTATATACCCTTTCTATATTTACCCTGTATATACCCTTTCTATATTTACCCTGTATATACCCTTTCTATATTTACCCTGTATATACCCTTTCTATATTTACCCTGTATATACCCTTTCTTTCTATATTTACCCTGTATATACCCTTTCTATATTTACCCTGTATATACCCTTTCTATATTTACCCTGTATATACCCTTTCTATATTTACCCTGTATATACCCTTTCTATATTTACCCTGTATATACCCTTTCTATATTTACCCTGTATATACCCTTTCTATATTTACCCTGTATATACCCTTTCTATATTTACCCTGTATATACCCTTTCTATATTTACCCTGTATATACCCTTTCTATATTTACCCTGTATATACCCTTTCTATATTTACCCTGTATATACCCTTTCTATATTTACCCTGTATATACCCTTTCTATATTTAACCCTGTATATACCCTTTCTATATTTACCCTGTATATACCCTTTCTATATTTACCCTGTATATACCCTTTCTATATTTACCCTGTATATACCCTTTCTATATTTACCCTGTATATACCCTTTCTATATTTACCCTGTATATACCCTTTCTATATTTACCCTGTATATACCCTTTCTATATTTACCCTGTATATACCCTTTCTATATTTACCCTGTATATACCCTTTCTATATTTACCCTGTATACAGTATACCCTTTCTATATTTACCCTGTATACAGTATACCCTTTCTATATTTACCCTGTATATACCCTTTCTATATTTACCCTGTATATACCCTTTCTATATTTACCCTGTATATACCCTTTCTTCCGTAGGTAAGAGATGCGGCTACAGGGGGTTACGAGATAGGTATGTTATCCTTTATTTGTTTGTTTCACTTTATTCCAATAGGTATCTGTGAACGGACTGCCACATGTGTTTGTAAATTTCATTAATCGATTTTAGGAATATGGTTGGTTGTTGGAAGGAACATAATAACTCTTATACGCAAACTCGATGTTCGTTTAAGGGGGGATTGGCGTATTTATTTGCTTATTATATATATATATATATATATATATATATATACTCTAAGCGTGTCCACAAACTGTGATGGCGGAAGTAAAAATCGTTCATATCCTTCCAAGTCAAACATTTAGAGGGTCCAACCAAAACTGCCACTTATTTATATGAACACATCCGATATATAAAGTTTGCCGAATACCGGTACTCCAGATCCTTAACTAAAGGGAGAAGCTAAAGAGGATAATTATACAACTTGATAAATTATAGAGATCTTTAACAAAAGGGAGAAGCTAAAGAGGATAATTATACAGCTTGATACATTATAGGAAGGTTCACACGAGAGTTTGTATCGGCAATTTTCAAAGGCCAATATTTTCAGGCAACATTTCTGAGCTCTTTGGTATTGGTGTCGAAAACTATAGATGATTAAAATAGGTGATTAAATTAATATAATTTTGTTGGTTGTTTTTCATAAATTGCCAAATAAGAATTTTCGGTATAAATTGAGGGAAAAACCGGCCGTGTGACACCAAGAATTCTAATAAGTTTTAACTCCTGAATTACCAGACAAGAATACACGGTGAAATTTGAGGGTAAATCGGTCGTGTGATGCCGGGTTGATGTGTCTGTTAGCCAGGTAGAGGTAGGAGCAGTGAGTGAGCCGAAGTAAAGCCGGTATCACACGAGAGCATTTATAGTCAACATTCGGTGATCAACATTTTTCTGGCAACTTCTCTGGAATATTTTGCACTGGTATCGGAGACTAGATTGATGATAGGTATATTTAAGTAACCGAAATAGTTGAAATGATTACCTCTTAAGCCGTCAGATAAGTGTTGAGGATAAATGTTGAGGGAAAAAGCGCTCGTGTGATAACGGCTTAAGGGGGTAGTGCTTTGTTGTTTTGGCCAATATATTTACATACTGTATTCATATATTTTTTAGTTTCCTCGCTAGACGTCCATCACGCTTAGAAAAACACCCCCTAAACCCCCTCTCAAGATAAATTTGTACATTTTTCGGTAGAAAATTGTCCTGGCCAAAGGCCGATTCCTTCTAAAATTAGAGGCTCGCTCTTGCTCGCCAGGAAAAAATCGACACCTAAAGGGCTTAATATTGAAAACAAAATTGAGACGAAAGGTTTCAAAATCGCCAAACTAACGGAACGAACGTCTTAAAACCTCAAAACCTATATGCTAAACATGAGGGAGAAGGGGGTCCAGCAAAAGCGAGTACTACCCCCTTAATAAGAGAGTTGCCTGCGTGTGTACCATCAGGCGTCGGAGGGAGGAAGCACGGGAGATGCCTCGGCTTATCACAATAATTACCCCCCCTCCACCACCACGCAACCTCTCCCCCCCCCCACCCCCACCCCCCTTCTTCTTCAACCGGGAACCAACTACCACCCCAAACCATCCCCTCCCTCTCACACTTCCTCCTGTTTACACGACAACTCCGGGCTTTTAAAGTGACGTATTGGAGGGAGAGAGAGGATCATTGTTGCGTGTGGAGGTAAAGCATTGGAGGAAGCATAATTGGAGGGAGCTTGAGGGTGTTAAGGCGGAGGGTTGGAGGTGTTTCTCTTTATAATATTAATTCCAGGGTGTTACGTTACAATGGCATAATAGAGGAAAAATTAACCTAGGGAGCTTGACAGTTTAAACACGGAGGGATGATGCATTGGAGGAATGATTGAGGTAGGAAGAGACTAATTTTAACGATGATTTCTGGATGTGGAGGTGAACCATTGAAGGAAATATGAACGGAGGGTGCGGTAGGTTATTCATTGGAGGAGAGATGAACTCTTTGGAGCATTCTGTAGTTTTGGGGGGAGTTTATATTATACAGTTTGAGGTTTTTAAGATGTATTGGAGGAGAGATCAGCTGAAAGGTTCCACTGATAAGGTTTCAAGAACATTTGGAATAGGGATTATGTTACAGTATAATTATAACTCAGAGGAAAACTGTAATAGGAAATCATGTATAATCATTATATTAATTAAACGAAACCCGTGAAGAGACAGCGGAACATATATTTGGAAACAACGCTTATTTATTTGCTCATATATGTATTTATTTGCTCATATATGTATTTATTTGCTCGTATATGTATTTATTTGCTCGTATATGTATTTATTTGCTCGTATATGTATTTATTTTTTACTTGCTCATATATGTATTTACTTGCTCATATATGTATTTATTTGCTCATATATGTATTTACTTGCTCATATATGTATTTATTTGCTCATATATGTATTTATTTGCTCATATATGTATGTTTTTATTATATTTCTAGTTTCCTCAATAGACCTCCATCAAACTTAAAAAAACATCCATTAAATCCCCCTTCTAGATTAATTTGCACATTTTTCGGTAGAAACATTTCCCGGCCGAAGGCCGATTCTTCCAACATTACAGGCTCACTTTCGTTCGCCAGGGAAAAAACGACACCTAAATAGCACAAAAGATCTCCATATTGAAAACAAAATGGGGTGAAAGGTCTCAAAATTGCCAAACTAATGGTACAAACTTCTGAAAAATAATGGGGCTTAACACGAGGGAGAAAGGGGACCAGAAAAACGGCTTATCTCCCCTTAAGCAAAATAATAATTTATAAATAATATCAAATGCAGGCGAGAGATGTGTAGTGGTGAGAAATACAGGGCATAAAGATGGTGTCACACGAGCGCATTTTCCGCCAATTTTCTATGAGCAAGTTTTTCTCTTACTATGTTGAGACTTTCACATTACCATCGGAAACTAAATCAGAGGTAGATCATATTAGGTCGCTTAATTCTTCAGGAACTTATATTTTGAAGCTGCCAGACTGCAATTGCTCGGACAAATTGACGGAAAAAGCGCTCGTCTGACACTGGCCAAACGAAAGGTATGTGGTGTCCCGAGTTCGAATCCAGGGAGGACCATATGCTTTCATTAGTTTATTCAAGTTCATATTGGGGTTTGTAATGGATGATTAATGTTAAGAACGGGGTGTTACTTATAACACTGAAAGGAAAGGGTTGTCAGAGGAGGAGGTGAAGGCCGGATTAGTGGTCAAGATGATGGTGTAAGCTACGCCTCTTTCCAGTAAGGAGGGGGAGATTAGCGACAACGAAAGGGGTAGAGGGACAGTTGAAGACCATTATTCTACTTCCGTGTTGAAGACCCGTACAGTTAGGGGAAGGGTTAAGGGGATGTTATTCTATTTTTGTATTTTTTTTATTATTACCGGCATATATTGCTGGGTCGCTATCGCTCGCCAGGAAGAAATCGACATCTGGATGGGGATAACCGTCTTAAAACAGTAGGCTGAATGGGGCCGAATGGATACAAGACAGAGTAGGCCTAAGAGAGAGAAGGAGATACAAAAAAGCAGGTCATCCTCCTTAACTTCATGACACGCTGACGCGTTTTTTTTTTTTTTTTTTTTTTTTTTTTTTTTTTTTTTTTTTTTTTTTTTTTTAATCATTCGACGATTTTATGTAGTTTTGGAAGTAAGAATCTATTATATTGCCCAAAGTAAAAATGACACTCAAATCTATTATATTGCCCAAAGTAAAAATGACACTCAAATTATTTACGTACGAAGAACCAACGTGTACAATGATTATGCCGGTAGTATAGGGTCGAATACAATGGTTGGCCTTTATACAATCCAGCTGTTCTGATAATTGTGTACACCTATTTTAGCAGATATTATCCATGTTATAATACATTGTTCAGATTACAGTCATTCGTGTTCTGTATGTATAGCACGAAGCTTACTAAACTTTGCTTAACCTTTTCCAACAGTGCAATCAAGGACGTTGTTCTCTTAGCTTCAAACTAGTTATTTGGTCTCTATCGTTTCTCACAGTTTGGTCATTCCCGGCACTAAGTATTAAGCAGTAAGGGGGAAGGGCTTATTTGTTGGTCGATGTTGTTATATATATATATATATATATATATATATATATATATATATATATATATATATATAACAAGAGGTAGAATAGAGATAGAGCTGCGCCATACGCCATGTTTATTACTCGAATTTTCGGCATCAACAAGGTGCCATCTTCAGGTTATACAGACTGATCCTAAAAATATACAAAATAAGTATTATACTATTAGAAAGAAAATGGATCTAATGTAATACATTTTATCACTTAATAAGCTGAAATATACCTAGTGAAAAAGCTCCCAAATATAATATATATATATATATATACCGGTATATACATATATATAAAATCGAGTTTCCTCCCTATACCTCCATCAAACTTAAACAAAACATCAATTAGATCCCCCTTCGAGATTAATTTGTACATTTTTCGATAGAAAAATGTCACGGCCGAAGGCCGGTTCCTCCACAATTAAAGACTACCTATCGCTCGCCAGGAAAAAAATTGACGCCTAAAGGGCACGAAAGGTCTTAATGTTGACAAAGAAATGGGATGAAAGGTCTTATAATCGACAAACTAATGGGGCAAACGTCTTGAAATCTCAAAACTAATGGGGCTAAACACGAGGGAGCAGGGGTTCCAGAAAAACCAGCCATCTCCCCTTAAGTTTAAACCAATGTTTTGTTCTCAATCGTTTCTCACAGTTTGGTAATTCCCCCAGCGCTAAGTATTAAATTAAGCATTAAGGGTGTCATTCAAGCAGAGCACAGGAAGGAAACTAAGCACAGGTTACCAGGCGACAGATGCGCTCAAATAGTGGAGGGGGAGTTTAGTAATTGACCACTTGCGAGTTTCGGGCTATAAGGAAGTTGGAGCTGTAGACAACGATATATAGCAGAATTACCAGCCTAAATACAATTGTTGCGCATATATATATATTTTTTTTTTTTTTTTTTTTTTTAAAGAGACAATGAACGGAGGAAGGAAAAACACAGATAAAACAAAAAGGTCCATGTGCCTAAAGGCATCCTCCATTCATAAAATGTTTGTAACAACTGGATTTTTTTACATATACGAAATTCAAGACATTTTCCATCCATCATAGGCTCTCATTATTGCTCTATTTATATTAAGTTTCTATGTTTATGTCTCCAACTTCCTTATAGCTTGAAACTCGCAAGTGGTCAATCACCGGGAGACCAAGCTTCTAGCGAGGGTTTAAGGGGAGACAGACCGTTTTTCTGGTCCTCTTCCTCCCTCATGTTTAGCCTCACTAGTTTTGAGATTTTAAGAAGTTGGTTCCATTAGTTTGGGGATTTTATGACCTTTCACCCCATTTCTTTGTCAATATTAGGACCCTTCGTGTCATTTAGGTGTCGACTTTTTCCTGGCGAGCGATAGCAAGCCTGTAATTTTAGGAGGAATCGGCCTTTGGCCGGGAAATTTTTCTACCGAAAAATTTACAAATCTATCTTGAAGGGGGATCTAGGGGGTGTGTTTCTAAGCTTGATGGAGGTCTAGGGAGGAAACTTTAAAACAAAATATGAATACATGAATTAATAGACCAAATAATAGACCAATAAATGAATTAATAGACCAAATAATAGACCAATAAATGAATTAATAGACCAAATAATAGACCAATAAATGAATTAATAGACCAAATAATAGACCAATAAATGAATTAATAGACCAAACAAACAACCATCGTCCCCTTAAAGCCGGTATCACACGATCGCTTTTTCACTTAACATTTATCCTCAACACTGGTCTGGCAGCTTATGAGGTCAACATACATAATATTTCGGTCACCTAAATTCACCTATCATCAGTCTAGTTTCCGATACCAGTGCAACATATTCCAGAAATGTTGCCAGAAAAATGTTGATCATCGAATGTTGACTATAACAGCTCTCGTGTGATACCGGCTTTAGTAATTACCGGGGAGCTTAGTGTTTACCGGGCGACCAAGCTTGTAGCGAGGGTGTAAGTGGGGGAGGAAGTAGATAGCAACCATTATAAGCATTGGTGTGTAGAATGGGGGAGGAACATGGAAGAACAGGTAGTTTGGCAAAGTACACAGGTAAGTCATTAATGTACTAGTGTCAAGTGTGGGGAGGGGCAGTTAAGTAGTGGTGTAGTATTGAGTACATCGGAGTAATTTAAGTAGTGCTTTAAAGAAATGCAGAAAGTTAGAGAAGGCTTAAATAGGGGTAAGAAATTTAAACGTCAATCTGTGATGTGGCGAAGTTATATTTAAATATTGGAGTTAAGACAAGACGTAATATATTAAATAGCCAGTGTAAAGTAACCAGGAGGGGTATTTAAATAGGTACACAGTAGAGAGGTACAGACTATCTCAATTAGCAATCTGACTTCCATGTACCCTTCCTAATATGAATAAAATCGTTTAATAATAGCCAGAAAACAAAACAGATATAGCGTCATCGTATCTTCTAAGGAGTAGCCCGACTACTACCCATCCTCTTGCTCAAGGGAGACAGCAATAACTCGGAATTATATGAAAAAATGCATATAAACACCATATGAGGAGGAGCACTATAGTGACAACGTTTCGCAGATAGCTTCTTCAGGTCACTAGGTTAGTGACCTGAAGAAGCTACCTGTGAAACTTTGTCAATAAAGTGCTCCTCCTCACATGGTGTATACTGTTTATGCATTTTGTCAACTTTGCAAAGTTAATTTAACATGATGTGAAAGAACTTTTACATTTGATGTGGGGCTCGATCCCTGGCCACCAGGTTGGGACTACAAGACGTTAAGCACTACACCGGACAATATAAACCCCAGTGTGACGTATTTTTAAGGGGGGATGGGCGAATTTACTTGCTTGTTTACTTATCTTTCTATAGTGTTTTAGTTTCCTCCCAAGACCTCCATCAAGCTAAAAAAAAAACAAACAAAACTTAAAGATATATTTGTAAATTTTTCGATGGAACAATGTCCCGCCAAAAGGCCGGTTCCTCTCAAAATACAGGCTCGCTACTGCTCGCCAGGAAAAAATAGGCAAAATCTTAGTATTGACAAAGAAATGGGGTGAAAGGTCTTAAAATCGCCAAACTAATGGGCCGAACGTCTTAACATTTGAAAACTAATGGGGCTAAACATGAGGAAGAAAGGTGACCAGAAAAAAGACTCCTCACCCCTGAAACACTACACCAGACAATAAAAAGAAGTAGTTTTAAGGAATGATAGTAAAGTAGGCAGGTATAAGGTGTTTAAGTAGGGGGACCGATCGAGAACTGAGGAAGACTCGGAAGGGTGACAGGTGACGGTTAGCTAGTTCAATGAAAGGTCTGGGGTTGGTAGTTTGATCCCACACACGTCACTCAGTACGCAACATATTATTATAGTGCGAGTGTGTGTATTATTATGTGTGTGTGTGTGTGTGTGTGTGTGTGTGTGTTGCTGTGTATTCTTCTGTATGTGTTGCTGTGTATTCTTCTGTGTGTGTGTGTATGTTGCTGTGTATTCTTCTGTATGTGTGTGTTGCTGTGTATTCTTCTGTGTGTGTGTGTGTTGCTGTGTATTCTTCTGTGTGTGTGTGTGTTGCTGTGTATTCTTCTGTGTGTGTGTGTTGCTGTGTATTCTTCTGTGTGTGTGTGTGTTGCTGTGTATTCTTCTCTGTGTGTGTGTTGCTGTGTATTCTTCTGTATGTGTGTGTTGCTGTATTTACCTATTTGTATTTACCTATTTGTAGTTTACAGGAATTGAGCAGCGCTCGTGTTGTCCTGTCTTAGTTACTTTATAATCAATCCATTTTACTTAGACAATTATCGTAATGGATATTCCCAGTTCCCAGTATTTTGGACTAACATATCATAACTTATGTTGCCCTAATCTTTCTTCTGTATGTGTGTGTGTGTGTGTGTGTTGCTGTGTATTCTTCTGTGTGTGTGTGTGTGTTGCTGTGTATTCTTCTGTGTGCGTGTGTGTTGCTGTGTATTCTTCTGTATGTGTGTGTTGCTGTGTATTCTTCTGTGTGTGTGTGTGTGTGTGTTGCTGTGTATTTTTTTGTGTATGTGTGTGTGTTGCTGTGTATTCTTCTGTGTGTGTTGCTGTGTATTCTTCTGTGTGTTTGTTGCTGTGTATTCTTCTGTGTCTGTGTGTGTGTTGCTGTGTATTCTTCTGTGTATGTGTGTGTTGCTGTGTATTCTTCTGTGTGTGTGTTGCTGTGTATTCTTCTGTGTGTGTGTGTTGCTGTGTATTCTTCTGTGTGTGTGTGTGTGTGTGTGTGTGTATGTTGCTGTGTATTCTTCTGTATGTGTGTGTTGCTGTCTATTCTTCTGTGTGTGTGTGTGTTGCTGTGTATTCTTCTGTGTGTGTGTGTGTTGCTGTGTATTCTTCTGTATGTGTGTGTGTTTCTGTGTATTCTTCTGTATGTGTGTGTGTTGCTGTGTATTCTTCTGTGTGTGTGTGTGTTGCTGTGTATTCTTCTGTGTGTGTGTTGCTGTGTATTCTTCTGTGTGTGTGTGTTGCTGTGTATTCTTCTGTGTGTGTGTGTTGCTGTGTATTCTTCTGTGTGTGTGTGTGTGTGTGTGTGTGTGTGTGTATGTTGCTGTGTATTCTTCTGTGTGTGTGTATGTTGCTGTGTATTCTTCTGTATGTGTGTGTTGCTGTGTATTCTTCTGTGTGTGTGTGTGTTGCTGTGTATTCTTCTGTGTGTGTGTGTGTTGCTGTGTATTCTTCTGTATGTGTGTGTGTTGCTGTGTATTCTTCTGTATGTGTGTGTGTTGCTGTGTATTATTCTGTGTGTGTGTGTGTTACTGTGTATTCTTCTGTATGTGTGTGTGTTGCTGTGTATTCTTCTGTGTGTGTGTGTGTGTTGCTGTGTATTCTTCTGTGTATGTGTGCGTTGCTGTGTATTTTTCTGTGTGTGTGTGTGTGTGGGTGTTGCTGTGTATTCTTCTGTGTATGTGTGTGTTGCTGTGTATTCTTCTGTGTGTGTGTGTGTGTTGCTGTGTATTCTTCTGTGTATGTGTGTGTTGCTGTGTATTCTTCTGTGTGTGTGTGTGTGGGTGTTGCTGTGTATTCTTCTGTGTATGTGTGTGTTGCTGTGTATTCTTCTGTGTGTGTGTGTGTGTGTTGTGTATTCTTCTGTGTATGTGTGTGTTGCTGTGTATTTTTCTGTGTATGTGTGTGTTGCTGTGTATTCTTCTGTGTGTGTGTGTGGGTGTTGCTGTGTATTTTTCTGTGTATGTGTGTGTTGCTGTGTATTCTTCTGTGTGTGTGTGTGTTGCTGTGTATTCTTCTGTGTGTGTGTGTGTGTTGCTGTGTATTCTTCTGTGTGTGTGTGTGTTGCTGTGTATTCTTCTGTGTGTGTGTGTGTTGCTGTGTATTCTTCTGTGTGTGTGTGTGTGTTGCTGTGTATTCTTCTGTGTGTGTGTGTGTTGCTGTGTATTCTTCTGTGTGTGTGTGTGTGTGTGTGTGTGTGTGTTGCTGTGTATTCTTCTGTGTGTGTGTGTGTTGCTGTGTATTCTTCTGTGTGTGTGTGTTGCTGTGTATTCTTCTCTGTGTGTGTGTTGCTGTGTATTCTTCTGTGTGTGTGTGTGTGTGTGTGTGTTGCTGTGTATTCTTTTGTGTGTGTGTGTTGCTGTGTATTCTGTGTGTGTGTGTTGCTGTGTATTCTTCTGTGTGTGTGTGTGTGTGTGTTGCTGTGTATTCTTCTGTGTGTGTGTGTGTGTGTGTTGCTGTGTATTCTTCTGTATGTGTGTGTGTGTGTGTTGCTGTGTATTCTTCTGTGTGTGTGTGTGTGTGTTGCTGTGTATTCTTCTGTATGTGTGTGTGTGTGTTGCTGTGTATTCTTCTGTGTGTGTGTGTTGCTCTGTATTCTTCTGTGTGTGAGTGTGTGTGTATTCTGTGTGTGTGTGTTGCTGTGTATTCTTCTGTGTGTGTGTGTTGCTGTGTATTATTACATGTGTGTGTGTGTGTGTGTTGCTGTGTATTCTTCTGTGTATGTGTGTGTTGCTGTGTATTCTTCTGTGTGTGTGTTGCTGTGTATTCTTCTGTGTGTGTGTGTGTGTGTTGCTGTGTATTCTTTTGTGTATGTGTGTGTTGCTGTGTATTCTGTGTGTGTGTGTGTGTTGCTGTGTATTCTTCTGTGTGTGTGTGTTGCTGTGTATTCTTCTGTGTGTGTGTGTTGCTGTGTATTCTTATGTGTGTGTGTGTGTGTGTGTGTCTGTGTGTCTGTATATGTTGCTGTGTATTCTTCTGTGTGTGTGTGTTGCTGTGTATTCATCTGTGTGTGTGTGTGTGTGTTGCTGTGTATTCTTCTGTGTATGTGTGTGTTGCTGTGTATTCTGTGTGTGTGTGTGTGTGTGTGTGTGTGTGTGTGTTGCTGTGTATTCTTCTGTGTGTGTGTGTTGCTGTGTATTCTTCTGTGTGTGTGTGTGTGTGTGTTGCTGTGTATTATGTGTGTGTGTGTGTGTGTGTTGTGTATTCTTCTGTATGTGTGTGTTGATGTGTATTCTTCTGCGTGGGTGTGGGTGTTTTGCTCTTTCTTGTGTGTGTGTTGCTGTGTATACTTCACTGTGTATTCTGTGTGTGTGTGTGTGTGTGTGTGTGTTGTGTATTCTTCTGTATGTGTGTGTTGATGTGTATTCTTCTGCGTGGGTGTGGGTGTTTTGCTCTTTCTTGTGTTTGTGTTGCTGTGTATACTTCACTGTGTTTGTGTGTTCGTCTCTCCTTTCCCCTTTGTTTAAGTTATTTCTGGCCTGTACATGGTGGTTTGACAAAGTTCACACAACAAAACACACAATAATTATGTCTGTCTGTCTGCTTCTCTCCCCCCCCCCCCCCTCTCTCTCTCTCTCTCTCTCTCTCTCTCTCTCTCTCTCTCTCTCTCTCTCTCTCTCTCTCTCTCTCTCTCTCTCTCTCTCTCTCTCTCTCTCTCTCTCTCTCTGCAGGTTATTCTAAAAGTTTGCCGGCGGTGACTTTTGAAGTTTTGTTTCTTGGTTTGTCTTGCATGCTAAACTTTGGGCCGCAGCCCCGCAGCATCTTCACTGATAAAAGTTTCTAGATCCTGTGTACTGAAAAGATCACCAAATGTCACCCCCACCTCAGAGAGAGAGAGAGAGAGAGAGAGAGAGAGAGAGAGAGAGAGAGGCTACAAATAAAACTAATATATATTGTTGTTATATATTTCGTGTCAAATTCAATTATACTATATTCTATATACTAAGGCCAAGTATATACTGTGTAGTTAGCCCCATATTTCACTACAAACTTGTCAAAATACCTGCGAAATCATGAGGGGAACTTATCAATTTACCTTCAGTTGAAAATAAACTGACTATAATTCCCTCCCGTCCCCCCCCCCCTCTCTCTCTCTCTATATATATATATATATATATATATATATATATATATATATATATATATATATATATATAATTATATATATTAATATATATATATATATATATATCTTTATTTTTTTTTTTTTTTTTTTTTTTTTTTTTACATTTCATTCCTTTTTTTATTAAAATACGGCTGCACTTGAAGGCTGTATGTGGATATAAAGTCAGCTAGCAAACCATAAGGGTAGAAGAGAATCCCTTCCTAAGCTACCATTTGAACTATAAACCATAATTAAATCCTTACATATACAATAATTAAGACTAAAGATAATGGACTCAGCTTTCCTGTGACATTTTGCAGGCAGGCTCCAGGGAATCAATATATACTGTTAACAAATATGCAAAAACAAACAAAATGGGAAAAGTGGGGATTGGGCCTGAGTGGGGATTGGGCCTGAGTGGGGATTGGGCCTGAGTGGGGATTGGGCCTGAGTATATGGATGGATGGATGGAAAATATGCGAACAATTAACCCCTTGAGGATCATGACGCGTTTTAACAGTATATTCTAGCCATCATTAGACGATTTTATACAGTTTAGGAAGGACCTGTGGGAATCATAAGGGTACAGATTACCCAATTAATCCTCTGACTTCCATATATCGTTACTAATCTGAATAACCCCCTCCTTCCTCTCCCCGTATCTCGACTCCCCCCTCCTTCCCCTCCCCGTATCTCGACTCTCCCCTTCTTCCTCTCCCCGTATCTCAACCCCTCCTTCCCCTCCCAGTATCTCGACTCAACCCCCCTCCCTTCCCCGTATCTCAACCCCCCCTTCCCCTCCCCGTATCTCAACCCCCCCTTCCCCTCCCCGTATCTCAAACCCCCCCTTCCCCTCCCCGTATCTCGACCCCCCCTTCCCCTCCCCGTATCTCGACCCCCCCCTTCCCCTCCCCGTGTCTCAACCCCCCTTCCCCTCCCCGTATCTCGACCGCCCCCCCCCTCCTCCCCTCCCAGTATCTCGACTTCCCCACCCCCCCCTCCCTTCCCCGTATCTGGACCCCCACCCCTCCTTCGGCCCCCTCCCCTCCCCATATCTCGACCCCTCTCCCCTCTTCCTATCTCAACCCCCCCTCCCCTCCCTGTAGATCAACCCCCCCTCCTTCGCCCCCACCCCCACCCACCCCCCTCCCCCTCTCATCATTAGCGGAAGACAGCCAATCACACTTCACGGAAGCAACTCTTTAATGTTACGTGACTTCGCCGCCAAGATCCTTTCCATGGTGTTGATCCGGTCCTCGTAGCCCCCCCCCCCCCCCCTCCACACACACACACACACACACACACACACACACACACACACACACACACACACACACACACACACACTTCTCCTTCATGTTTGGTCGCATTATTTTTCAGATTTTAAGATGTTCGCCCCATAAATTTGTCGATTTAAAGACCTTTCCTCCTTTATCTTGATTAAAATCAAGACCTTTCATGCCATTTAGAAGCCAATTATATCTTGGCGAGCGTTAGCGATCCTGTAAAGTTGGAGGAACTGGCCGTTGGCACAAATGGTACAAATTTATCTCGAAGGGGGGATAATTTATGAAGCTTGATGGAGGTCTAGGGAGGAAACTAGAACAATAATAATAATAATAATAATAATAATAATAATAATAATAATAAAATAAAAATAATAATAACATAGAGGATTTTTTTTTTTTTTTTTTTTTTGGAAAAGTGGGGATTGGGCCTGAGCATAATTATACATAGATGATAATAATAATAATAATAATAAATAAACCAATAGACAACTCCTTCCCCCCATTAATCTCCCAAGCAGACGACAACTGCGGTACTCTAACAACTGTAAAATACACCATAAACTCATGAATGTTTATAGGTGCTGCTGCTGCTGAAGGAGACGGCTGGGTGCACATCAATGATCTTGGGAGCTCTGGGTTTATTCACATTCAAATTCTTTATATAGCTCATACTTTCGGTGTGAGCATCCTAGGTTCGAATCCCTGGACTGCCACATGTATTTGTTGATTTCATTAATTGAGTTTAGGAGTAAAGTCAGTTGGTGGAGGGAACATAATAATATACAATGTGAATGTACATTAAGAGCCGTAATTCCCGATAAGAGGTGGCCATGAATATTAGGCATGTGTCACGAATCGCTAGGTCAAGTTGCCCGGGCTTGACATCTACCAATAACATTTTGACAGTGAGGGTGGCAGAGGTAACGTTTTTTTTTTTTTTTTTTTTTTTTTTTTTTTTTTTTTGGAATATCTACAGATCAATATGAAAACGAACGTCTTTAAATCTCAAAGCGAATGGGACTTAACGTGAAGGAGAAAGAGCAACCCTCCCCCCCCCCCCCCTTAACGGCAACGTATATACACTCTAGTGTATATACTTTGCTTAAAGGAGAGTCACCGTTTTTTTTTTTTATCTCTCTCCTTTTCTCTCTTTCCCTGGCTTGTATCCATTCGGTCCCATTCAGCCAACTGTTTTAAGACGTTTATCCCCATCCAGGTGTCGATTTCTTCCTGGCGAGATATAGCGAGCCAGCATTGTATGGAGAAATTCGGCTTCGCCGGAGACATTTTTCTATCGAAAAATGTACAAATTCAGCTTGCTGTCAAAACAAAAATATATATATGCTGGCTCGCTACCGCTCGCCAGGAAAATATTGACACCTGGATGGGGATAAACGTCTTAAAACAGTAGGCTGAATGGGGCCGAATAGATGCAAGCCAAAGAGAGAGGGGGAGAAAGATAAAAGAAAAGCGAGGTGGCCTCCCTTAACGGTACCGGGTGACTCCGCTTTTAATAAATACCGCCACCTCTTCCAAGATCCTCCCTATTGTGATGTATGTGATGTAGATTGTGATGTATTGTGATGTATGTGATGTAGATTGTGTTTGTGGCTTAACCCTTTCTTTACCGGCGACGTCTTTTTCATTTGATTCTAGCTATTTTAGACGATTTTGTGCAGCTTAAAAGGGTTAAGTGAGATAGTAAGAATCCTGTTAGTTGCTGTCAGAAGCTGGGTATACTCAACCGCCTCTGGGGGTTCTTTACCCCTGAGCAGCTCCTTGCTCTGTACAGGGGCACAGTGCGTCCATATATTGAGTATTGTTCACACGTGTGGGCAGGATCCTCTCACACAGCACCTCTAGACAAAGTAGAAAATTTAGCCTTCCGTCTCATTAACTCACATCCACTCACCAATTCTCTGCAGTCTCTCTCTCTCTTCGTCGCAATGTTGCATATCTCTCACTATTCTACCGCTATTACAATAATTAGTGTTCCTCAGAGCTCTCTTCGTAGAGCACGTAACACTCGTCTTGCAACACAATAACACACGTATACTGTGCAACTCTCCAACCCAAGAGTGAAGCGATATTCTTAATCTTTCTTCTATTCAACAGCAGAGCTCTGGATCTCTCCCAGAATCGGTCTTTCCCTCATCCTATGACTTAAATTGCTTCAAACTCCGGGTGTCCAGGCATTTTGGCTCGAACGTTCCTTGATTTTGGCCCTGTCACCCTTTCAACTCTGAATGAGGCACTCGTCACAGGCAGTTCTGCCTTTTGTTTCCCTCACTAAACAAAAATAACATAATTTTCAAAAACTTGTCATCTCCCAGAACCCAGATTAATTTCTTCCTTCTAAGACTGGCATCTGTACCCAGAAGTCCCTATAACCGCACTGCAATGTTTCAGCACGATGGCGCTTTCATAACTTTGATTCTGGCTAAAGTTAGACATTTTATGCAGTTTAAGAAGGACCCATATTATTCAGAGGGTTCATTGAGATCGCATTTATCCCTTTGAGTCCTGGAGCTAGATATCAAGCTGAAGAAAATCGTCTAGTGGTAACATGAATGAGACGACAAGTACATCATCATCGTGTTGAAGGGGTTAACAGATCCACAATAACCTCCTTTCTGCTCCATGGCGCATTATTCCAACTCAACACACTCACCTGAACTAAGAGACTAAGAAAATCACCACCTCATCCACCATCATCATCATTACCACGACTACCACAACAGCCACTACCATCACCGACACCCACAACTACCACCAACCAACACCATCATCACCACCAACCAACACCACCACCATTGCCGCTACTACCACGACCACAGCCTCTACCATCACCGACACCCACAACTACCACCAACCAACACCATCATCACCACCAACCAACACCACCACCATTGCCGCTACTACCACTACAGCCTCTACCATCACCGACACCCACAACTACCACCAACCAACACCATCATCACCACCAACCAACACCACCACCATTGCCGCTACTACCACGACCACAGCCTCTACCATCACCGACACCCACAACTACCACCAACCAACACCATCATCACCACCAACCAACACCACCACCATTGCCGCTACTACCACGACCCCAGCCACTACCATCACCGACACCCACAACTACCACCAACCAACACCATCATCACCACCAATCAACACCACCACCATTGCCGCTACTACCACTACAGCCACTACCATCACCGACACCCACAACTACCACCAACCAACACCATCATCACCACCAATCAACACCACCACCATTGCCGCTACTACCACGACCACAGCCTCTACCATCACCGACACCCACAACTACCACCAACCAACACCATCATCACCACCATCCAACACCACCACCATTGCCGCTACTACCACGACCACAGCCACTACCATCACCGACACCCACAACTACCACCAACCAACACCATCATCACCACCAACCAACACCACCATCATTACCACGACTACCACTACAGCCACTACCATCACCGACACCCACAACTACCACCGACCAACACCATCATCACCACCAACCAACACCACCACCATTGCCGCTACTACCACGACCACAGCCACTACCATCACCGACACCCACAACTACCACCAACCAACACCATCATCACCACCAACCAACACCACCACCATTGCCGCTACTACCACTACAGCCACTACCATCACCGACACCCACAACTACCACCAACCAACACCATCATCACCACCAACCAACACCACCACCATTGCCGCTACTACCACGACCACAGCCACTACCATCACCGACACCCACAACTACCACCAACCAACACCATCATCACCACCAACCAACACCACCACTATTGCCGCTACTACCACGACCACAGCCACTACCATCACCGACACCCACAACTACCACCAACCAACACCATCATCATCACCACCAACCAACACCACCACCATTGCCGCTACTAAAACGACCACAGCCACTACCATCACCGACACCCACAACTACCACCAACCAACACCATCATCACCACCAACCAACACCACCACTATTGCCGCTACTACCACGACCACAGCCTCTACCATCGCCAACACCCACAACCTACAACAGCATCATCACTACCACCATCACAAAAACCACATCTAATACAACCACCACCACAACCACCACTACAACAACTAACACCATTACCACCACGACATCCAACACCACCACCACTACAACATCCAACACCACCACCACTACAACTAACACAACCACCACCACCACCACCACCACCACTACAACTAACACCATTACCACCACTACATCCAACACCACCACCACTAACACCACCACCACAACTAACACAACCACCACCACCACTAACACCAAAACCACCACCACCAGATTATAACTCCCAAAGCAACTACCGTCCTTAGAAACCAGACCTAAAGGTTTAAAAGATATTTTCCCAAAATATATCGCCATGTTCAGCACACCTCCTAATAGTGGACATAAATTTGCATGGGGGACTCTGAGAAAATGACACCGCCGTATGCAATCCACAACCCACCGTCCCCACGTAGAGAAGCCGAGTGGAAAAGACTCGGGAGACACACGAAATGGCATTTTTTTCGGCAACTTTAGATCGGAGCTTTGGTTTTCCGGCAATATTTCGATCGGAGCTTTGGTTTTCTGGCAACATTTCGTGGGTCTTCGCTTTTTCTGGTAATACTTCGGGGGAACTTTAGTTTTCTGGCAATACTTTGGGGGTTTTCACTTTTTCTGGGAATTTTTGATCGATTTGTTTTTTCTCCGGGCAACAAACCAGGAATCCTTTTGCATTGATTTCGACCATTATAGTCTGTTTGTTTGTTTGTTTGTTTGTTATTACCAGCTGACGGTAAATTTTCCATATTGATTATTGAGCTATTACGAAGAGTGTTGTTGCTAAATATGTGTTTAACCCCTTCTGTACCGGCGACGTCTATGTAATATTTGTCTGGCTCTATTTAGACGGTTTTGAGCAGTTTAAGGATCTGTGGTAGTATAAAGGGTTAGATGAGATAGTTTGAAGCCCGTTCATTGCTGGAGGCCCTATTTTAAACTGAAGATGATCGTCTAACTGTAGCCAGAATATAGTTAAATGCTGTACTTTCTATCGGTGAGAAACTTACATTAGTATTGTATATATTTTTTTAAATATTGATATTTACGGCTCCAACTTCTTTATAGCATGAAACTCGCAAGTGGTCAATTTAAACTTTACAAGACCGAGGATCATGACGCATTTTGACAGTTTATTCCGACTATCATTACACGATTTTATGCAGCTTAGGAAGGCTCTGTAAGCCTCCCAAACCAAGGGACTGGAGTTCTCGAACAGGGGTTCCAGTCCTGCCGCTATTCTTGACTTACAGGTTGCTGGCTTAATAATCCAGAGAGGTTGATAGCCTCTGAAGTCCTACTATAACTAACTCCCAAACCAGAATTGTGGAGAAAAGATAACCCCTTCTGTACCGGCGACATCTTAACTTGATTCTTGCCACCATTAGACGATTTTATTCAGCTTAAAAAGAGCCTGCAACAATTAACAGGCTTCGAACCATCTCACTGAACCGATTTTACTACCACCGATCCTTCTTCAACTGCACAAAATCGTCTTACTATAACTAGAATACAATCAAAGGACGTCGCCGGTACATAAGGGGTTAAGGGGAGGTATTTAGTTTGTTCCCTAGACCTCCATCAAGCTTAAAATTACACCCCCTTGAGTCCCTTTCAAGATAAATTTGTACATTTTTCGGTAGAAAAATGTTCCGGCCGAAGGCCGATTCCTCTTAAATTACAGGCTCGCTATCGCTCGCCAGGATAAAATTGACACCTGAATTGCACGAAAGGTCTTAATATGGGGTGAAAGTTCTTAAAATCGCTACACTAATGGGGCAAACGTTTCATAATATCAAAAGCAATGGGGCTAAAAATGAGGGAGAAAGGGGTCAAGAAAAAAATCCCTCAAGTGGAGATCTCCCCTTAAAGACAGGGTTACCAAATCAAGTCCGCTAGATAATATATAAATGCCGAAAATCGCTAGAATAATACCACAATCTCAAAAATATCGCTCTGAAGCCGTTGTCACACGAGCGGTTTTTCCGTCAATTTTCGATGAGCAAGTTTTTTCTCGTAGTATTTTTTTTTATTTTAAAGACTACAATTGCTCGTAAAAATTGACGGAAAAAACGCTCGTGTGACACCGGCTTAAAATGGCTCAAATCTCCAGAATATGACTAGAATTCACGTCGCTAGATGTACAAAATTTGCTCTAGATCTAGCGGGAAAATAGGTAAATTAGCTTCGCCGTCAAATAACCCGGCAATCACGCGCGTCGCAGACTACCCACCTCAGTCAACGCATTCACGTACGCTAAACCGTCGTTTATCCCCATCCAGGTGTCGATTTCTCTCCCAGAATCAGTCTTTCCCTCTTCCTATGACTTAAATTGCTTCAATTCCGTGTGTCCAGGCATTTTGGCTCGAGCGTCCCTTGATTTTGACCCTGTCACTCTTTCAACTCTGGGGGAGGCACTTGCTACAGGCAGTTCTTGCCTTGTGTCTCCCTCACTCAAATAACAAAACAACAACAAATCTGAAAACAGTAGGCTGAATGGGGCCGAATGGATACAAGCCAGAGAAAGAGAGAAAGGGAGAGACAAAAAGCAGGTCACTCCCCTTAAGCTGGTGTCACACGAGCGCTTTTCAGTCAATTTTCGATGATCAATTTTGTTCTCGTAATATGTGGAGTTTTTTGTTTTGCATTGGAATCGGACACTGAACTGAAGGTAGATTATAGAAGCTGGCTGAATTTTCATAAAACTAACATTTTCAAGTTGCCAGACTACAATTGTTCGTAAAAATTGGCGGAAAAATCGCTCTCGGGACACTGGCTTTACGCTTAGCACCAGGCTCAAGGTAACCACTCGTCCGAAATAACGAAGTGAATCTGGCAACGTATGTGTATTTCGACTCGCTTAACCCCTTCTGTACCGGCGACGTCTTTATTATTTGATTTCAGCGATATTTAGACGATTTTATGAAGCTTACGAAAAATATATGGTATCTAAAAGGATTAATTGAGATGGTCTGTAGCCTTTTAATGGGTAGATATCCTTCCTAATTTGAACAAAATCGTCTAATAGTTGCCAGGATCTAATGAAAAGTACATCACCGGTAAAGAAGGGGTTAAGGGGGAAGGACGTAATTATTTGTTTCTTCTTTTATCTTTTTATTATTTCTTTAGTTTCCTCTCTAGACCTCCATCAAGCTTAAAAAAAACACCCCCACGACCCCCCTTCAAGAAAAATGTGTACATTTTTCGATAGTGTCACGGCTAGAGGCCGGTTACTACCATATTTCAGCCTCGCTATCGCTCGCCAGGAAAAAGATCGACACCTAATTTGGTCAAATGGTCTTAATATTGACACAAAAATGGGGTGAAAGGTCTTAAAATCGCCAAACTAATGGGGCGGACGTAATTTCATCTGACAAATAATGGGGATAAACGTGAGGGAGTATGGGGCCCAGAAAAACCAACCATTCTCCCTTAAAGTGATGGTCAGTTGATTTGAGCCTACATCCTACATCCTCTCTTGGATAATACAACATTGTATTGATTAACCCGTACTGTACCGGCAACGTCCTTTCAATTAACCCGTACTGTACCGGCAACGTCCTTTCAATTAACCCGTACTGTACCGGCAACGTCCTTTCAATTAACCCGTACTGTACCGGCAACGTCCTTTCAATTAACCCGTACTGTACCGGCAACGTCCTTTCAATTAACCCGTACTGTACCGGCAACGTCCTTTCAATTAACCCGTACTGTACCGGCAACGTCCTTTCAATTAACCCGTACTGTACCGGCAACGTCCTTTCAATTAACCCGTACTGTACCGGCAACGTCCTTTCAATTAACCCGTACTGTACCGGCAACGTCCTTTCAATTAACCCGTACTGTACCGGCAACGTCCTTTCAATTAACCCGTACTGTACCGGCAACGTCCTTTCAATTAACCCGTACTGTACCGGCAACGTCCTTTCAATTAACCCGTACTGTACCGGCAACGTCCTTTCAATTAACCCGTACTGTACCGGCAACGGCCTTTCAATTTTATTCTAGCTAAATTCAGAAGATTTTGTGCAGCTCACGCAGGATCTGTGGTAGTGAAAAGTGCTAATTAGATAGTTCGAAACCTGTTAATTGCTGGAACTGAATAAAATGGTCTAATAGTTACCAGAATATGATGGAAAGGACGTCCCTGGTACTGAATGGGTTAACAAGTATTACAAACCCAAACATGGACCTTTAGGAGCGATAAGTAGCAGCCAATTAGCTGAGCAATACATTCCTTGGAAAACAGTATTGCATATTTCCGGTAGTGTCTTCTTTGGCGATCTCTATAACCCTTTGAGTTTAACATTTGTATAAAATGTATTTTTGACATGGAAGAGTTCATTACAGCGATGTGGGGAGGACACCATATAAAACCTTCAATACCTCTTAAACGGTTGAGATTTAGAATCTCTGGTATAGAACATGTTATGCTTAGAATCATCTAAAAATATATATACTCATATCCTAAAGCTAAAGTTTGGCACGTCTGTTTCGGGACACCCTTTATATATACAGTATATATATATATATATATATATATATGTATATATATATATATGTAAATGTAAATAATTGTTTATCTTTAATTACTATGTTATTACTATTTTCAAGCAATCCTTTAATCACGCTTCCCTTTTTCCCCACTCGCTAGTTCATTGCCTCGTTTACTTTTTTTATTTCTTAGGTTGGCAAGACATGAAGCCACTTGGCAACCCTCAAGGAAGCCTTACCAGCCTCCTCCTCCTCCTCCTCCTCCTCCTCCTCCTCCTCGTCCTCCTCCTCCTCCTCTCACCTGTATTATTCAAGACGGACGTAATTGTGTGTTCAGCGTCTATATTTTCACATTCTTTATCAAACGCGCTTTTAACACACTCACCACGCGAAGGAGAGAGAGGAGGGAGGGGAAAAATGCGAAAAGGGAAAAATATCTATTCTTGGGAGTCACTCGAGATCTAATGAGCTGCATTTCTTAGTAGTAACTTGTCTGTTGAGGAGTTGAGAGTTTTGGGGCCGTTTTTAGCATTATGTAGTTCTTGGGAGATTGTGGTATGTGCGCGTGTTTGTGGTTGGTTACTATGTGTGTGGGTGTGTGTTTGTGGTTGGTTACTGTGTGTGTATCCGTGTGTGTGTGCGCGTGTTTGTGGTTGGTTACTATGTGTGTGTGTGTGTGTTTGTGGTTGGTTACTGTGTGTGTATCCGTGTGTGTGTGCGCGTGTTTGTGGTTGGTTACTATGTGTGTGTGTGTATGTGTTTGTGTGTGTGTGTGGTTGGTTACTGTGTGTGTACCCGTGTGTGTGTGTGTGTGTACAGTTTGTTTAGTGTCGTTTATGTCTAGTTATCATGTAATTTGTTCTGTATAAGTGTTGTTTTCGTGTATATTAGTGAATGTGAATATATATATTCCTTAAAAGCCTGCACGTATAGTGGATTCTACGATCGCTATTGGTAATATAATATGAAGGGAGGCCGGTTCATTTGTTGGTCGATGTTTACATATATTTATTATTTTTCTAGTTTTTTCCCTAGACCTCCATCAAACTAAAAAAAAAAAAAAAAAACAAAAAAAAAAAAAAAACACAGGATACAACTTCAAGATATATTTCTACTAAACATTGACATCGAAATGGGGTGAAAGGTGTTAAAATCGTCAAACTAATGAGCCCAACTTCTTGTAATCCCAAAACTAATGGGGCTAAGCACGAAGAAGAAGGGGGACCAGAAAAACGACCAATCTCGCCTTAACCCTTACAGTACCGGCAATCATCCTTTTTATTATATTCTCGCAGGAAATGGGCGATTTCATTCAGGTTAGGAAGAGCGTTTACCAATCAGAAGGCTACAAACCATCTCCAGTATTAATTTTTACTACTCTGTATCCTTCCTAAGCTTCATAAAATCGTCTGAATGAATCTAAAATCAAATTAAAGAGACGTCGCCGGCACAGAAGGGGTTAAAAGGCATGTAAGTCGACAGCATGAGATTGAGGATGAACCTTTATTGTAGTGGACAGTGCTTAGTTTTATGAAGCTTTTTCTGGACCTTCATCTCCCTCATGTTTAGCCCCATTAGTTATGACATTTTAAGACGTTCGCCTAATAAGTTTGGTAATTTTGAGACACTTAAAATGCACCCCCCTTTCAAGATAAAATGGGTTAATTTTTCCGTAGAAAAATGTCCAGGCCGAAGGCCAGTTCCTCCTAAAATTACAGGCTCGCTTTAACGTGTTTTGAAACGGAATTATACAATTATTAGGTTGAAAACACCCAAATTGGCCAAAATCTTAGATTTGATTGGTTTGCTTGATGTTCTATTGTCCTTGATTTATGATTAAATGTTGATATATAGCTGGTATTTAATGTTGATGTATAGCTGGTATTTAATGTTGATATATACTGTAGCTGGTATTAAATGTTGATATATAGCTGGTATTTAATGTTGATGTATAGCTGGTATTAAATGTTGATATATAGCTGGTATTAAATGTTGATATATAGCTGGTATTAAATGTTTTATAGCTGGTATTAAATGTTGATATATAGCTGGTATTAAATGTTGATATATAGCTGGCATTAAATGTTGATATATAGCTAGTATTAAATGTTGATATATAGCTGGTATTAAATGTTGATAATTATATAGATGGTGTTAAATGTTGATATATAGCTGGTGTTAAATGTTGATATATAGCTGGTATTAAATGTTGATATATAGCTGGTATTAAATGTTGATATATAGCTGGTGTTAAATGTTGATATATAGCTGGTATTAAATGTTGATATTTATAGCTGGTATTAAATGTTGATATATAGCTGGTATTAAATGTTGATATATAGCTGGTATTAAATGTTGATATATAGCTGGTGTTAAATGTTGATATATAGCTGGTATTAAATGTTGATATATAACTGGTATTAAATGTTGATATATAGCTGGTATTAAATGTTGATATTTGATCTTAAATGCACCATATCTTATAATATACCGCAATACACCATTTGATAATAATGATTACAACATTGAATATAACCTCAAAATAACGCTGGTTTCTTATCTGTAGCCTAGAAGCTCTAAGGAATTTGATCCATAGCTTTATCCATTATTTTAAATGAGTTGTAAAATGGGAATGGTTGTTTTATTTACGTATTTATTATGTGTGTGTGTGTTTTTAAGCTTAGCATTAGTGACTCAGGCATAGGGTGCAGTTTTGTGAACCAGCTGTAATAGTTATACATAAACCAAGAGATTCTGAAGGGGAGATGACCCGTTTTTCTGGCCCCCTTTGTCCCTCATGTTTAGTCCCATTCGTGTTTAGATTTTAAGAAGTTCGACCCATTAGTTTGGCGATTTTAAGACCTTTCACCCCATTTATTTGTCAATACTAGGACATTTCGTGCCATTTAGGATTCGATTTTTTCCTGGCGAGCGATAGCGAGCCTGTAATTGTAGGAGCCGGGACATTTTTCTACCGAGAAATGTACAAATTTATCTCGAAGGGGGGTCTAGGGGATGTTTTTTTTAAGCTTGATGGTCTGGGGAGGAAACTAGAATATAATACCAAAATATACAGCCCATCCCCCCTTAAACAAATATATAGCCCATCCCCCCTTAAACAAATATATAGCCCATCCCCCCTTAAACAAATATATAGCCCATCCCCCCTTAAACAAATACATAGCCCATCCCCCCTTAAACAAATATATAGCCCATCCCCCCTTAAACAAATATATAGCCCATCCCCCCTTAAACAAATATATAGCCCATCCCCCCTTAAACCCAAATAAATGAGCCCATCCCCCCTTAAACCCAAATAAATGAGCCCATCCCCCCTTAAACCCAAATAAATGAGCCCATCCCCCCCCTTAAACCTAAATATATAGCCCATCCCCCCCTTAAACAAATATATAGCCCATCCCCCCTTAAACAAATATATAGCCCATCCCCCCTTAAACAAATATATAGCCCATTCCCCCTTAAACAAATAAATCACCCCTCCCCCCTTAAACAAATATAGCCCATCCCCCCTTAAACAAATATATAGCCCATCCCCCCCTAACCAAATATATAACCCATCCCCCCTTAAACAAATATATAGCCCATCCCCCCTTAAACAAATATATAGCCCATCCCCCTTAAACAAATATATAGCCCATCCCCCCTTAAACAAATATATAGCCCATCCCCCTCAATTCACCCAAATATATAGCCCATCCCCCTCAATTCACCCAAATATATAGCCCATCCCCCCTTAAACAAAACACGGGGTTTATCAAAAGGAGGTAAAGATTTCGTGGTTGTATTGTACCGGGTTCGTCGAGGAATGTAAGTGTGTGTTATTATGTATGTATATGTAAATGTGTGTGTGTGTGTGTGTGTTGTGTTGTGTTGTGTGTAGGTGTGTGTGTGTGTGTGTGTTGTGTGTAGGTGTGTGTTGTGTTGTGTGTGTGTGTGTGTGTTGTGTGTAGGTGGGTGTGTGTGTTGTGTGTAGGTGGGTGGGTGTGTGTGTGTTGTGTGTAGGTGGGTGGGTGTGTGTGTGTAGACTCGAACCTCAAGGATAAAGCCGGCGCCACAAGGTCACGTTTTACGACGAATTAGTATCGGAGTCTATTATCCGATACAAGTTATCAGATTATTTCGAGATGAGTTGATGATATATTCCGTTTGTGTTTTAATCTGAGCTTGAAAGAATATGATTCAGATTCAGATTAAAATATGTGAACAGTAGACTTTAAGGGGAGGTGGGTCGTTTTTCTGGTCCCCCTTCTTCCTCATGTTTAGCCCCATTAGTTTTCAGCTTTTATGACGTTCGGCTCATTAGCTTGGCGATTTTAAGACCTTTTGCCCAATTTATGTTTTCAATATGAAGACTTGTCCTGTTATTTAGGTGTCTATTGTTTTCCAGGCGAGCGATAGCGAGCCTGTAATATACGGGGAATTTTTCTATCCAAAAATGTACAAATTTATCTTTGAGGGTCTGGGGGGGGGGGGGGTTTCTTAAGTTTGATTTAGGTCTAGGGAGGAAACTAAAAACACAATAGAAAGCTAAATAAATGAGCAATTAAATACGGCCGTCCCGGACCCCTTAATACAGCTTGCAGATGGTTCACTTTTTGGCCGATTTTTGCATGTATTCATTATTTTTCTAGTTTCCTCCCTAGACCTCCATCAAAATTAAAAAAAAAAACATCCATTAGATCCCTCTTCTAGATTAATTTGTACATTTTTCGGTAGAAAAAGGTCCCGGCCGAAGGCCGGTTCTTCCAACATTACAGGCTCACTATCGTTAGCCAGGGAAACAATCGACACCTAAATAGCACAAAAGGTCTAAATATTGAGGAAGAAATTGCGCGAAAAGTATTAAATTCGACTAACTAGTGGGGCAAGCATCTTAACATCTGAAAACTAATGGGGCTAAACATGAGGGAGAAAGTGGTCCAGAAAACCAGCCCATCTCTCCTTAAGACGACATATATGTGGGAATCGATAAGGGTAAGGGTCATCTCAATCGATAAGGGTAAGGGTCATCTCAATCGATAAGGGTAAGGGTCATCTCAATCGATAAGGGTAAGGGTCATCTCAATCGATAAGGGTAAGGGTCATCTCAATCGATAAGGGTAAGGGTCATCTCAATCGATAAGGGTAAGGGTCATCTCAATCGATAAGGGTAAGGGTCATCTCAATCGATAAGGGTAAGGGTCATCTCAATCGATAAGGGTAAGGGTCATCTCAATCGATAAGGGTAAGGGTCATCTCAATCGATAAGGGTAAGGGTCATCTCAATCGATAAGGGTAAGGGTCATCTCAATCGATAAGGGTAAGGGTCATCTCAATCGATAAGGGTAAGGGTCATCTCAATCGATAAGGGTAAGGGTCATCTCAATCGATAAGGGTAAGGGTCATCTCAATCGATAAGGGTAAGGGTCATCTCAATCGATAAGGGTAAGGGTCATCTCAATCGATAAGGGTAAGGGTCATCTCAATCGATAAGGGTAAGGGTCATCTCAATCGATAAGGGTAAGGGTCATCTCAATCGATAAGGGTAAGGGTCATCTCAATCGATAAGGGTAAGGGTCATCTCAATCGATAAGGGTAAGGGTCATCTCAATCGATAAGGGTAAGGGTCATCTCAATCGATAAGGGTAAGGGTCATCTCAATCGATAAGGGTAAGGGTCATCTCAATCGATAAGGGTAAGGGTCATCTCAATCGATAACCATCTCAATTCGATAAGGGTAAGGGTCATCTCAATCGTAAGGGTCATCTCAATCGATAAGGGTAAGGGTCATCTCAATCGATAAGGGTAAGGGTCATCTCAATCGATAAGGCTAAGGGTCATCTCAATCGATAAGGCTAAGGGTCATCTCAATCGATAAGGGTAAGGGTCATCTCAATCGATAAGGGTAAGGGTCATCTCAATCGATAAGGCTAAGGGTCATCTCAATTAACCCTCTGACTTCTACATACCCTTCCTAATCGATAAGGCTAAGGGTCATCTCAATCGATAAGGGTAAGGGTCATCTCAATCGATAAGGGTATGGGTCATCTCAATCGATAAGGGTATGGGTCATCTCAATTAACCCTCTGACTTCTACATACCCTTCCTAATCTGAATAAAATTGTCAAATAATAGCCAGGAAAAAAAAAGTAATCGTACCTTGAAAGGGTTATTAACGATTGGTGTGTGTGTGTGTGTGTGTGTGTGTGTGTGTGTGTGTGTGTGTGCGCGCGCGCGTGCGTGCGTGCGTGCGTGCGTGCGTGCGTGCGTGCGTGAGATCGCTCTCTTCTTCTCCGTGCTGACAAAATATTAGTAAGGCATTCCCCAAGCGGCGAACAAAAGACTTGGACCGTCTATTGTGATGGTGGTCAGGGTTACCAAATAAAGTCCGCTAGATAGTAATTAAATGCCGATAATTGCTAGAATAATGCCATAATCTGTAATTAAATGCTGATAATTGATAGAATAATGCCATAATCTCTACAATATCGATCTAAAATAGCTCAAGTCTCCGACTATCGGTAGAATTGATGTCGTTAGATATAAAAATGTTCCTCTAGATAGAAGTAAACACACCTAGATCTAGCGGGAAAGTAGGTAAATTGGCAACACTGGTGGTGGTGCTGGCCTCTGTACAGTGTTGCCAATTTAGCCACTTTCCCGCTAGATTTAGAGGTATTTATTCCATCTAGTGGCAAATTTTTACATCCAACGACAAATTCTAGCGAAATTCTGGAGATTTTAGCCATTTTTAAGCGATATTATGGAGATTATGGCATCATTAGCGATTTTCGGCATTTATACTATCTAGCGGACTAGAGTTGGTAACCCTGCCTCTGTACACTCATAGAGAGTCTGGAGGGAGAGAGATCGGTCGTATTTTGCCTTGGGACGCCATTTTAGTACCACAATGATCAAACAAAGGGATATTATGATTAAAATATACTCAGAAAAGTAGACAGAATGCAAAAGGCAACTCAGAAATGTAGACAGAATGGAAAAGTAAACTCAGAAATGTAGACAGAAAGCAAAAATATACTCAGAAATGTAGACAGAATGCAGACAAATACTCAGAGAAGTAGACAGAATGCAAAAGTAAACTCAGAAATGTAGACAGAATGCAGACAAATACTCAGAAAAGTAGACAGAATGCAAAAGTAAACTCAGAAATGTAGACAGAAAGCAGAAAAATACTCAGAAATGTAGACAGAATGCAGAAAAATACTCAGAAAAGTAGACAGAATTAATATAAACAGCATAATATGAGGAGGAGCACTTTATTGGCAACGTTTCGCGTATAGCTTCATCAGGTCATTGGCCTGGTGAGGCTATCCACGAAACGCCAATAAAGTGCTCCTCCTCATATGGTGTTTATATCCAACGGGATGATAGTATTAAAGAGGGAGAGCCTATTTATTTGCTCATTTATGTATATTTTTACCATTTTTTTTAGTTTCCTCCCTAGACCTCCTTCAAGCTTATCAAAACACCCGCCCATGACCCTCCTTCAAGATAAATTTGTAAATTTTTCGATAGAAAAATTACTCGGCCGAAGGCCGGTTCTTCGTATATTACAGGCTCGCTGTCGCTCGTCAGGAAAACATCGACACCTAAATGACACGAAAAGTCTTAATATTGACAAAGAAATGGGACGAAAGGTTTTAAAATGGCCAAACTAATGGGCCAAACGTCTTAAAATTGTTGCACCTATTTCGTGGCTGACCCTTCCCAAATGGTAGCCATATGTGAGTTATAGAGGTTAAGGGGAGATGGGCGTATTTATTTGTTTATTGTTGTATCTTTTTAGTATTTGTTAGTTTCCTCCCCAGACATCCATCAAACTGTAAAAAAACACCCCCCTAGACCCCCCTAGACCCCCCTTCAAGATCAATGTGTACATTTTTCGGTAGTCGGCAGGAAAAAAATCGACACCTAAATGACACGAAAGGTATTAATATTGACAAAGAAATGGGACGTAAAGTCTTACAATCGCCAAACTAATGGGCCGAACATCTTAAAATCTAAAAACCAATCGGGCTAAACACGAGGGAGAAGGGGGGCCAGGAAAACAAAAAAACAGCCCATCCCCCTTTTAAGGTTCAAGAGTTTTGGGCATTATTTACTGGGAATAGGGTATAGAGGCACATGCAGGTTGGCCGATCTCTGTAACTATAGGGTCTCTGTACACTAGCTCCAAGGATAAACACATTTGAGGTGAAGCGGCTGGGTATCGCAACACTCGGACACTGCAGAGAGAGAGAGGTGGGGGGAGAGAGAGAGAGAGGTGGGGAGAAAGAGAGAGAGAGAGAGGGGAGGCTAACTCGGACACTAGAGAGAGAGAGAGAGAGAGAGAGAGAGAGAGAGAGAGAGAGAGAGAGGCTATTAGAGAACGGAGACGAGGGGTATAAAGAAGATAATGCGGCAACAGAGAGGGCATGCATGATGAAAGTGAAGCAGGGAGTGAAGAGCATACATAAACATATATAGGGATGGGTAACTGTGGTGGAGTGGTTTAGTTATTGAACCCGTAACCCAATAGTCCCGGTTCGAATCCCAATGTGTAAATGGACTGATAGTGAGTGAATTTGTGCTGTACTTTTAATTTGGGAGAGACGGAAGGTAAACACACTATACACAGAGACAAAAGGTAAAACAATAATAATTAATATACGATAGAGGGCAAACATGATGGATAATTGACCACTTGCGAGTTTCTTTCTATAAGGAAGTCGGAGCTGTAGATACTGATATTTAGCAGAATTACCAGCTATGATACGGTTTTAATACATTGATAAAATTATAAAACCCAATTCAATATACTTTTTATCCATCAGAAACCTACATTATTATTGCATTTCCTTTTATTATCGATGTTTACGGCACTAACTTCCTTATAGCCTGAAACTCGCAAGTGGTCTATTGAAGCAGGCAAGAAGCGAGGTAAGGGTAATAGTGTTAAATATAGGGTATACGCTATGGGAGCAGGAGAAACACAGGGAGAGACAACATGATAAGGAACTATAGGTATATTTGAGTATGACTGAGGTTGGGGGGGGGGGGGAAGAGGCGAAAGGTAAATCACGACATACAACTAAATGTAATGGACATGGCAGAGGGGCGAAGTGCCTTGAGGTTAGCCAGGTAAGAAGAAGGTTCGCCATGGGGGCCGAAAAAATGCAAGGAAAGGCGAAAAGTGAGAAGTAAATAATGAACAAACAAGGTAAATATGGCATAGAGTTGAAGTAGGGAAGGAAGACAAGGGAGCGAGGTGGTGGTGGTGGTGGTGGGGGAGGTGTGTGGTGGGGGAGGTGTGTGGTGGGGGAGGTGTGTGGTGGGGGAGGAGGTTGATAGTGTAAAGAAGGGGTCGAAAAAATGCAAGGAGAGGCGAAACGTGAGAAGTAAATAATGAATAAACAAGGTAAATATGGCATAGAGTTGAAGTAGGGAAGGAGGACAAGGTACGAGGTGGGGGTGGGGGGGGGGGGGGGGCGTTGAGGTTGATAGTGTAAAGAATCGGCCGGGAAAACGAAAAGTGAGAAGCAAATAATGAATAAACAAGGTAAATATGGCATAGATTTGAAGAAAGAGCGTGGTGCTGGTAGGGGTGGTGATGGAAGTGGTGATGATGGTGGTGATAGTGATGGGGGTGGTGGGGGTAATAGTATAAAGAAGGGTAGCCATAGTGAGGGTAGGAGAAACAACGCGCCCCAATCTAGCCAAATAAGCACTTACGGCCACTCCAGCACGCACTGCCAGTCCGGCATCTGTCTGGGGGCGCATAAATAAGGACCTTCCAGTGGCCCCCCCCCCCCCCCCCTCCCAACCCCTCCACCAAATCAGGGGGTTATAAAGCGCCACTCTTAAGGGGGAGGTAGTTGTTTTTTCTCCCTCATGTTTAGCCCCATTTGCTTTGAGATTTTAGACGTTCGTTATATTAGTTTGGCGATTTTAATGCCTTTTGCACCTTCTCTTTGTCATTTAGGTGTATTTTAATACCTTTTGCACCTTCTCTTTGTCATTTAGGTGTATTTTAATACCTTTTGCACCTTCTCTTTGTCATTTAGGTGTAATTTAATACCTTTTGCACCTTCTCTTTGTCATTTAGGTGTATTTTAATACCTTTTGCACCTTCTCTTTGTCATTTAGGTGTAATTTAATACCTTTTGCACCTTCTCTTTGTCATTTAGGTGTATTTTAATACCTTTTGCACCTTCTCTTTGTCATTTAGGTGTATTTTAATACCTTTTGCACCTTCTCTTTGTCATTTAGGTGTAATTTAATACCTTTTGCACCTTCTCTTTGTCATTTAGGTGTAATTTTTTTTCCTGGCGCGCGATAGCGAGTTTGTATTTTTAGGAGGAAGCGGTCTTCGGCCGGGACACTTTTCTACCGAAAAAAATACAAATTAATCTTGAAGGGGGTCTAGGGGGTGTTTTTAAAGCTTCATAGAGGTCTAGCGAGGAAACTAAGAGATTAATGAATAAATAATTAAGAAATAAAATAAGAATCTAAATAAATAACCACTACCACCCCTTAACGGCCGGATGCGCAGGCGCAGTCGGTGAATCCTACTTTTTGAAGGGGGGTGACCTGCTTTTGTTCTGTCCTTTTCTATCTTTCTCTGGCTTGTATCCATTTGGCCCCATTCAGCCTGCTGTTTTAAGACCTTTATCCACATCCAGGTGTCAATTTTTTACTGGTGAGTGGTAGCGAGCCAGCATACTTTTTATTTTTGTTTGACAGCAGGCTAAATTTGTAAATTTTTCGATAGAAAAATGTCTCCGGCGAAGCTGGATTTCTTGATATAATGCTGGCTCGCTATCGCTCGCCAGGAAGAAATCGACACCTAGATGGGGATAAACGCCTTAAAATAGTTGGCTGAATGGGGCCGAATGGATACAAGCCAGAGAAAGAGAGAAAAGGACAGAAATAACAAAAAGCAGGTCACCCCCCTTAAGGCAACTCATATTTCTGATGTAAACGTGTTGTGCACATTCTACTGTTGGTAATAAATGTGTTGTGCACATTCTACTGTTGGTAATAAACGTGTTGTGCACATTGTACTGTTGGTAATAAACGTGTTGTGCACATTCTACTGTTGGTAATAAACGTGTTGTGCACATTCTACTGTTGGTAATAAACGTGTTGTGCACATTCTACTGTTGGTAATAAACGTGTTGTGCACATTCTACTGTTGGTAATAATCTACCTTCAACCCTTATCGGCAACTCTTGCCTAAACTATAAAATCATATACAGAGTGTCAGAATAAACTGTCAAAATGCGTCACGATCTTCAAAGGGTTAACTATTATCAGCAACTCTGATCTGGCAGCTTATAAAATATGGCT
The DNA here is from genome assembly GCA_032716605.1 of Paralithodes platypus. NCBI lineage: Eukaryota > Metazoa > Arthropoda > Malacostraca > Decapoda > Lithodidae > Paralithodes > Paralithodes platypus. The sequence continues at coordinate 57,775,201 of CM064521.1, read as the reverse complement.
ACATGGCAATTATGTCAACTATCATAATCTGCCTTCAGTCTAGGTGCGGGTGCCAGTGCAAAATAGTATCAGAATGGGGCTGAAAAGGAGGTTGCGGATCCAAATTGGCCAAAAGAAGACCTCGTGTAAATCCACCTAAAGAAATTGTGTGTGAATGTAGAGATGCTTGATAATTTATGTGTCAGGGTACTCCTAAATGCGTACGTAAGTCATTGTACACACACAAACCTGCGGGGGAACAATGGACGTGTGGAAGAAAAGCTGCCCGGATGTAAATATGTGTTTATCGTGATTGTAGTAGCTAGTAGTTGTGTAAACGTTAAAAGAAACCCAGACGTAAATATGTGTTCGTCGTGAATGTGTGCCTACTATGTGTGGTGGTAATTGTGTAAACGTTAAAAGAAACCCAAACGTAAATATGTGTTCGTCGTGAATGTGTGCCTAGTATGTGTGGTGGTAATTGTGTAAACGGGAGGGAAGGGTGCCCAGACGTAAATATGTGTTCGTCGTGAATGTGTGCCTAGTATGTGTGGTGGTAATTGTGTAAATGTAAATATGGCTGCCCGCACGTAAATATGTGTTCGTCGTGATTGTAGCTAGTGTATGTGGAGGTATATGTGTAAACGTTAATATAATCAGGCGTAAATATGTGTTGTCGTGATTGTAGCTAGTATATGTGGAGGTATATGTGTAAACGGGAGGGAAGGGTGCCCAGACGTAAATATGTGCTCGTCGTGAATGTGTACCTTGTATATGTGGAGGTAATTGTGTAAACGTTGATAAACCCGGATGTAAATGTGTGTTCGTCGTGAGTGTGCCTAGTATGTGTAGGAAAACGTTAATAAACCCGGACGTAATTGTGTGTTCGTCGTGAGTGTGCCTAGTATTTGTAGGAAAACGTTAATAAACCCGGACGTAATTGTGTGTTCGTTGTGATTGTGGCCTAGTATTTGTGAAGGTAATTGTGTAAACGTAACATGGGAGAAACTGAATGGATGGAAGGGACTAAGAGGATGACTGTGTGGTACGGTGGTAATAATAGTGGTGGAGATTGAACGTGTAACTACGCAAATTAGTAAGAGTGTCACTAGTTACGGGGATACTGACTGCTTTGTTGGCCTATAAATTCATTCATTCATAAATTCTTAGTTTCCTCGCTAGACATCCCTCAAACTTAGAAAAACATCCCCTAGAACCCCTTCAAGATAAATTTGTACATTTTTCGGTAGAAAAATGTCCCGGCCTAAGGGCGTTTCCGCTTACAATTACAGGCTCGCTATCGCTCGCCAGGAAAAAAATCGACACCTAAATGGCACGAAAGGTCTTAAAATTGACAACGAAATGGGGCGAAAGGTATTAAGATCGCCAAACTAATGGGCCGAACGTCATATCATCTCAAAACAAATTTGGCTTAACACGAAGGAGAAAGGGGACCAGAAAAACGACTCATCTACCCTTAACCTCAACAGTCCATCAGCCTCCCCTTAAGTAATCTTGTGTTAATGTCCAATTGAACTGATTATCAATGTAAGTGTATACCAACTATAGCCTACTGACTGTACACATACTGACTGTACACATACTGACTGTACACATACTGACTGTACACATACTGACTGTACACATACTGACTGTACACATACTCCGTAACCCAACATAACATAAACTGTATGAAGCTAGCATGTGTTCTGGATCAAATGTTATGTGTAATAGCTACATAATAGATCAGAAATATGGTTACAAGTTTTGTCGACCATTAAGTTTCGAGTATTGTAGCTACCTGTGTTTTTACTTCCACGAACGTTCTCCGTATACCTACAACATGTATATATATATACCTGTATACCCGTATAATACCCGTATACCCGTACAGTACCGGTGGCGTCCTTTTCATTATATTCTGGAAACTATTAGACAATTTTATTCAGCTTAGGACGGACGTCTATTCATTTCAAGGCTACCTACTATCATACTTTATCTTTTTAGCTACCATATATCCTTCCTAAGCTTCATAAAATCGTCTAAATGTAGCTAACATCAAATAAAAAAGACGTCGCTGGTACAAAAGGGGTTAATCAAAACCACTAGAACTATAGGTAGCGCCAACGAACTTGACAGTAATCTTGACCCCTTAACTTAATATAACTCGAAATGAATGAAAGCAATCGGGCTGACGTTTCTACCATTTGGGAAGAGTCGTGGTGCTACTGAGTTGGCATTCGCTTCGTATTACCTATGTGGTTGAACCTTAAATAAGCCGAATGTCTTCACTGTTTCCTATGAGCGAGGGGAAATCCATTAGTTTAATGACAAAGTTAACTTCAAAGATTTGCATTCCTGTGCCATTGCATGTCTCTCTGTTTTGTCAATATGTTTTCTGAATGTTTATAAGTATATGCGGTTGTTGCTGTTGTTGTATACGTTTGTATGTATGCTTCGTTGCAAAATATTGTCCATACTTGCTCATTGCATGTACATCTTTTGATAATAAGAACAAATACTATTCTACCCGATATTTAAGTTGCTTTTCTACCTAAGCACTAGTTTCACAATATTCCCAATATTCTTAAATCCTGGTTACATCAGCCAACGTTATGCGTGCGCACCCAATACACTCCTTTCCCCCTCCTCACCCTCACCCCTCCCTCCCCATCCTCCTCCCCAATCACCCCTTTCGTCCCCCCCCCTCCCTAATCACCCCTTTTGCCCCCTCCCTCCCTCACCCCACCCGTTCCTTCCCCCACACCTCTCACCCCTTCCCCCTCCCCAATCACCCCCTTTGCCCCCCCCCCCCCCCACCCACACGCGACCCTCGCCCCTGAAAACAAGCAACATCGATCAATCTTGAGAAATTATCACCCTGGTCGGCTTCCTCCTGGGGCCACCGAGGTAAATGTCAGTGGTGTGGGACAGAGAACACAAGGGCTCTCTCTCTCTATCTCTTTTGCTCTCTATCTACTATATATATATATATATATATATATATATATATATATATATATATATATATCTTTCGCTCTATCTACTGTATATCTCTCTCATCGCGCTCTCTCTCTCTCTCTCTCTCTCTCTCTCTCTCTCTAATATATATATATATATATATATATATATATATATATATATATATATATATATATATATATATATACAGTATATATATACTATATATATTTTTTTCTTTTTTTTTTTTTTTCTATATTCCAACTTACTCCTCTCGGGCATAGGCTGAGAGCCTTAACATTCACCGCTTTACAATGAACAGTGAAGCCCGTGAGGTCTTGTTCCAGTCTAGGGAGTGAGACATGTGAAGCACGTAGAGTACAACGAGCACCTGCCATCTTGCCTTCACATGAGGCACGGTGCTCACTCATGGCCCGAAACGACCCCATCTCTGAAGCCACCTCGTTCCCGTGCTTCACTGTCTCACCCCCTACACTCGGAGTCTCACACTTACACACACACAACGCCACCTGTTGAGCAGATAACTCACCAGGCATTGCACCCCTATAGCATATTTTGAATATGGGAATATTCATACAGTGCTATTTAATCAGGGAACAATGAGGGTATTTTATTGACGTTTCGGTGGGCTTGTGGTAATGCACTGATACCAGGTACAGCACAAATTCCATCCCAATAATATCTTCCCATTGATACATCGGGATTTGAACCCGGGACCTTTGGATTACCAGGCCAGTGGCAAGACCACTCCACCACACCTCCACCACACCTATATATATATATATATATATATCTCTTGCCTCTACCTACCTAAGGGGGAGGTAGTTGCTTTTTATGGACTCCTCCCTCAGCCCCATTCGTTTTGAGATTTTAAGACATTCGCTCCACTAGTTTGGCAATTTCAAAACCTTTGTGCCACTTAGATGTCGATTTTTTTCCTGGCGAGCGATAGCGAGCCTGTAATCTATATTTTATTAGTTTCACCACAACACCCAACACTCCCAATGAAATTAATTAAAGTATATATGATCCGCCAGGATTCGAACCCGGGTTATCACACACAGATTTTTGCCACCTTAACCATTACACCACCAGGAATCGGCCTTCGCCCGGAACAATATTCTACCGAAAAAATGTAAACAAAAATCTTGAAAGAGGTCTAGGGTTTTTTTTTTTTTTTTTTTTTTATTTATTTTTTTTATTATTTTTTTTTTACAGTATAGATATATACTGTATATAAATAGACCAAAAAAATAACCATTACTCCCTTAAAATTTTTATCTATCAACATCCCACATAGTCCTTCCACTTCTTATACATGCCCTGGCTCTGTTGTTGTTGCTGTGTGTCTCCTCTGTTCCTTACGTTGTCCATTAGTCTACAAAACACCGAGATATTTTGCTTCTTAGGATTTAGTTTCATTGATGTCATTAATTAGGTTTATTTGTAAGTTAACTGGTTGGTTGGTGATAAAATATGAAATTATTAACCAACTTTTATATACCTTCCATTTAGTATGCAGGTATTTCTCTGTTGTATTTTCTGTTGCTGATTTTATCCTCTGTTTCTTTACGGTGTTCTTTAGTCTACAACACACTGAGGTATTTCGCTTCTTAGGCATGAGTTATATTAGTTTCATTTATTTAATTAATTAGGTTTATTTGTAAGTTAATTGGTGGGTTGGTGATAAAATATGAAATTATTAACCAACCCTTATATCCCTTCCATTTATTACACATGCCTTTTCTGTTGTATTTGCTGTTACTGTTTGTCTCCTCTGTCCCTTGAAGTTGTCCTTTAGTCTACAACACAATGAGGTATTTCGCTTCTTGGGAATTAGTTTCATTAGTTTCATTAATCACTAATAGTACCGAGTTGGCCTTGTCATTATAATCTGGTTATTATTAGAAGATTTTATCCAGCTTAGGGAGGACGTGTAGCAATTAAAAGGCTTCAAACTATCTCGATCATCCATTTTAACTACCCCGGTTTCCTCTTACGCTGTATAAAATCATGTAAATACGGCTGGAAAACAACACAAATACATCTTCGGTAAATGAGGGCTTAATTAGGTTTATTTGTAAGTTAATATGTTGGCTGGTGAAAACATATGAAATTATTAACCAACCTTTTTATCCCTTCTATTTATCATACAGGTCCTCCGCTGTTGTATTTTTGGTTGTTTTCCTCTTTTCCTTGCGCTGTTATTTATTCAGGAAAACACATAGTTGCTGAGTGGCACAGGGCCTTGGGTGGGGCTTTGGTTTCCCGGGCGTTTCCGCACCCTCCTCAGCTCCCTGCCTTGGAGTGGCTTCGGTCACCCGGGCTTTGTTAGTGCTAAGCAGGGAGGGTTTTGTGGGGGCGCTCGTTTATGGCCTTGGCCTTGCTCGAGACCTTGGGGCTGTTCGGCCAGACAGCCTGGGGAACAACAACAACAACAACAACACAGGAAGGCTCTCTTTCCTTTCTAGACATTACCCAGCAACCAACCTGCCTCATATTCCTTTCATTAACCCCTTCAATACCATGACGCCTTTTTACCTTTGATACTTGCTGACAATAGACGATTTTATGCAGTTTAAGGAGGACCTGTGTCATTAAGAGTGTTTATTGAGACCGTATTTACCCATTTGAGTCGTAGAAGTAGATTATGAACTAAAGAAAATCGTCTAATGGCAACCAGAATATTATGAAAATTACGTCATGGTGGTGACGCGGTTAACCCCTTCTGTACCGGCGACGTCTTTTTAATGTTATTCTAGCTATTCTTAGACGATATTGTGCAGTTTAAGAAGGATCTGCGGTAGTAGTATGAAGGGTTAAGGGGAGATTTCCACTTGAGGGATTTTTTTCTGGATCCCTTTCTCCCTCATGTTTAGCCCATTGATTTTGATATTTTAAGACGTTCGCCCCATTAGCTTGACGATTTTAAGAACTTTCGCCCCATTTATGTCACTTTTCAGATCTTTCGTGCCATTTAGGTGTCGATTTTTCCTGGCGAGGGACAGCGAGCCTGTAATTTAAGAGGAATCGGCCTTCGGACGGGAAATTTTTCTACCGAAAAATGTACAAATTTATCTTGAAAGGGGGTCAAGGGGGTGTAATTTCAAGCTTGATGGAAGTCTAGGAAACACACTACAAACCTTCCCTTAAGTGAGATAGTACGAATGTTTTAGCTGAACAAAATCAATAGTAGCCACAATAAAGTTAAAAGGACGTTACTGGTACTGTGGGGGTTAATTGTTCATATTATTTTGGGCTGTATATGCCATCTTACTCATGACTGTGTTATTATAATGTCATTTGATGGGAATAAATAATGTCTTGTTCTTTGTTAGGTTATTATATTTTATTATATTGATTTATTTTATTATCTGTTTGTGTTTTGTCTGTGTTTGTTCGTTGTTCTGTCTTGTGTTTTGTGTTTTCCCTGTTCTTGCTCTGTCTTGAGTCGGCCACCCCCCAAGAAAATAAAAACAAAACAAAAATAATAAAATAGAGTAAAATAGAAAATAAAAATGAAAATAGGAAAAGTGGGGATTGGGCCTGAGCATATACATACATACATACATACATACATACATACATACATACATACATATTTTATTATTTATATTTATTTGTTTTGCCCTAAGCTTTATGTTCTATCATTCAATAAACATGTTTAAGATAATTATATGCAAGTTGGCGATTATTTTTCCATGTTTACCTCAACCCATGCACCCCCACCTTTAAGACCTTTTGTGCCACTTAGATGTAGTCGATTTTTGTTTTATTTGTCATTGAATGGAAACAAATATTGTCTTCTTCTCTTTTGTTATTTTAATTGTTTATTTTGTTTTATTTTTTGCCCTAAGCTTTATGTTCTATCATTCAATATAGGTGTTCATTGTTCTTCTTAGCTGTATTTACTATTGTTCGTATACATGTCATTCTGTTATTCTCTATGTTCCTTGTGCTGTCATGTAGTCTACTAAAAGTGGGCTCTCTCTCTCTCTCTCTCTCTCTCTCTCTCTCTCTCTCTCTCTCTCTCTCTCTCTCTCTCTCTCTCTCTCTCTCTCTCTCTCTCAGTGTTTTGGAGGACAAGCAGCCTAGAAGGGTCACTAGACCTGTTGTTGCTTGATTTCCTTTGTACTCCTTTGCTTGATTTCCTTTGTACTCCTCTCTCTCTCTCTCTCTCTCTCTCTCTCTCTCGCTCTCTCTCTCTCTCTCTCTCTCTCTCTCTCTCTCTCACTCTCTCTCTCTCTCAGCTATTCACCTGTCTAAGCCACCAGGTAGAGAGAGAGAGAGGTGAGTGTTTACCCCCTCCTCTGTTATACTGCTGTGCCCTTCTCCAAACCCCAACCCCTCCTCCTCCAACCCCCCTTTCCCTCTCCAACACCCCAACCCCTCCTCCTCCAACCCCCTTTTCCCTCTCCCCCCCAACCCCCTCCTCCTCCACCCCCCCCTTTCCCTCTCCAACACCCCAACCCCTCCTCCTCCAACCCCTCCTCCAACCCCTCCTCCTCCAACCCCCCCTTCCCTCTCCCACACCCCAACCCCTCCTCCTCCAACCCCTCCTTCCCAACCCCTCCTCTCCAAACCCCCCTTTCCCTCTCCAACACCCCAACCCCTCCTCCTCCAACCCCCCTTTCCCTCTCCAACAACCCCAACCCCTCCTCCTCCACCCCCCCCTTCCCTCTCCAACAACACCCCAACCCCTCCTCCTCCAACCCCTCCTCCTCCAACCCCCCTTTCCCTCTCCAACACCCCAACCCCTCCTCCTCCAACCCCCCTTTCCCTCTCCAACACCCAACCCCCTCCTCCTCCACCCCCCTTTCCCTCTCCAACACCCCAACCCCTCCTCCTCCAACCCCCCTTTCCCTCTCCACACCCCAACCCCTCCTCCAACCCCCCTTTCCCTCTCCAACACCCCAACCCCTCCTCCAACCCCTCCTCCACACACCCCAACCCCTCCTCCAACACCCCAACCCCTCCTCCAACCCCTCCTCCAACACCCCCACCCCTCCTCCAACACCCCCACCCCTCCCCCCACACCCCAACCCTCCTCCAACACCCCAACCCTCCTCCAACCCC
>CM064521.1:57734664-57757164 GCA_032716605.1 Paralithodes platypus | reverse complement strand
AACTTCCATAGATAGAAATAGGTGAAGTCCACGAATATTTATGAGCGGGTTAGAAACTATGGCGTCCGAGTGCACCAGCGGGCCAGAATCACATTTAAGGGGGGTGACCTGCTTTTTGTTATTTCTGTCCTTTTCGCTCTTTCTCTGGCTTGTATCCATTTGGCCCCATTCAGCCTACTGTTTTAAGACGTTTATCCCCATCCAGGTGTCAATGTCTTACTGGTGAGCGGTAGCGAGCCAGCATATTTTTTATTTTTTGTTAGACAGCAGGCTAAATTTGTAAATTTTTTGATAGAAAAAATTCTCCGGCGAAGCCGGATCTCTTCATATAATGCTGGCTCGCTCTCGCTCGCCAGGAAGAAATCGACACCTAGATGGGGATAAACGTCTTAAAATAGTTGGCTGAGTGGGGCCGAATGGATACAAGCCAGAGAAAGAGATAAAAGGACAAATAACAAAAAGAAGGTCACCCCCCTTAAGCCGGTATCACACGAGAGCTTTTATAGTCAACATTCGACCATCAAAAGATTTCTGGTAAAATTTCTGGAATATTTTGCACTGGTATCGAAAACTAGACTGATGGTTGTTGTTGTTGTTGTTGTTGTTCCCCAAGCTGCCTGGCCGAACAGCCCCAAGGCCCCGAGCAAGGCCAAGGCCATAACCGAGCGCCCCCACAGAACCATCCCTGCCGACCACAATAAAGCCTTGGTGACCGAAGCCACTCCATAGCGGGGATATGAAAAGGGTGCGGAAACGCCCGGGAAACCAAAGACCCACCCAGGGCCCTGTGCCCCTCAGCAATTATGAAGAGAAAGTTGAGGGGCAAAGGAAAAATGTGACGCTTTGGCTTCCAATCTTGGTAGATTGGGAGGTCAATCCACGGAAGAGACGCCGTCACTTGAGATCTAGAAAATATATAAGTAAAAGGAACAGTCAGAGTAAGCTATGGGTATGGCAGATATCGCTCAGTTCTCACTCTGATAGACCAGCCCATCACCAGACTGATGGTAGATGTACTTAGGTAACCGAAATATTTTGAGTGTTAACCTCATAAGCTGCCAGACCAGTAATGAGGATAAATGTTGAGGGAAACAGTGCTCGTGTGATACCGACTTTATATATGCATTCCAACTACCACTCCAGATTATTGTCCTTAACCCCTTCAGTACCGGTGACGTCATTTTAACTTTATTCTGGCTAATTTTTAGAGGATTTTGTGCAGTTTAAGAAGGATCTGTGGTAGTAAATAGGGGTAAGTGAGCTAGTTCGAAGATTATCAATTGCTGGAGACCCTTCTGAATAATAATATTAATAATGTGGTTTTCTATTTTTTGGTTGTTGTGGCCTGCATCACTGTTTATGAGTACTTTTATTGGCTTGATGAGGACTTATGGTTGCCATGTGATTATTCTTGCTAATAGTTTAGTTTTTCGGGCTCTGTCTCGAGTCGGCCACCCCCAGGAAAATAATGGGGTATGCGCCTGAGTAGATAGATAGATAGATAGATAGATAGAGAACATTTGGTATTGAACTATACTGTTGTTTTATGAATCTTAAATAGTTGCTTTGTGTTGTTGGGATTGCATGTTATTTGAGCAGTTCTGGGAGGGATGGTTGAACACTTTGAATACTGTGTTCCTTAGCTTAGTGTGTGTGTGTGTGTGTGTGCTGCCATGTTACTTTAGCAGTTCTGGAGGGTTGGTTGAACACTTTGAATACTGTGTTCCTTAGCTTAGTGTGTGTGTGTGTGTGTGTGTGTGTGTGTGTGTGTGTGTGTGTGTGTGTGTGTGTGTGTGTGTGTGTGTGTGTGTGTGTGTGTGTGTGTGTGTGTGTGTGTGTGTGTGTGTGTGTGCTGCCATGTTACTTTAGCAGTTCTGGAGGGTTGGTTGAACACTTTTAATACTGTGTTCCTTAGTGTGTGTGTATGTGTGTGTGTGTGTGTGTGTGTGTGTGTGTGTGTGTGTGTGTGTGTGTGTGCTGTCATAGTGATTATATTGTCATTGTGCTGTACTTAGAACTATCTTGATGCAATGGTTAGAGCGCGTAAGTTCAGTATGAGATATCATGGGTTCGAATCCTAGGAGAATCACATGTTTTCCTTTAATTTAATTTGGGGGATTATTGGTGTAAACACGATGTTAAATATTATAACGATGACGGTTTTCCAAGTTATAATTGTATGGAAAATTATTGGAATTTTCAGAAGATTTATTGGTTCCATGATTATTTGTTCTCTGTGTCGTGAGTATAGGATTGTGTGATATGGTAGCGCATAGTTGCATTATTATAGCCGTTTATACTGATTGCATTGTAGGCAAGGGTGTGTTGTGCTGTGTTAAAGGGGGGTGGGCGTATATATTTCCTCATTTATTTAACTTTTTATCATGTTTTTAGTTTCCTCCCTAGACCTCCATAGACAAAAAAAAAAAAAAAAAAAAAAAAAAAAAATCCTTCACACACACTTGATTGCGAGACTATTGCTTGATAATTGACCGAGACTTTATGTGTGTGTTCTGTACTTGTGACTGTTCATGCTTGTGTGTATTTATGTATGTTTGTGTGTATTTATGTATGTATGGATGTATGTATGTATGTATGTATGTATGTATTTATGTATGTATGTATGTATGTTTGTGTGTATTTATGTATGTATGTATGTATGTATGTATGTATGTATGTATGTATGTCGTTAGTCTATCAGTATGTCAGATGTGTCTGTCTGTTTTACCGTAGGTCTTTATGTCTGTTTATTTTCCTGTCTGTCTGTCTTTGTCTGTGTGTCTGTATACCCGTCAACCCATCATGTGTGGTTAGACTCTTGTGTGTGTTCGGCTTTGTTTGCTTTCGTATGCTCGCGTGCACATGTGTAGGTGTGTGACGGTGTGTGTACGTGTGTCTGTCTGCATGTACGTCTGTGCGTGCGTGTGCGTGTGTTCTCTAGTGTACGCTTGTATTTATGTACACTTGCATGTCAGCTAACTATAGCCTTGTTGCATAGGTGTGTGTGTGTGTGTGAGTGTTTTGAGTGTGTGTGTGTGTGTATATGCGTGTGTGTGTGTGTGTGTGTTTTGAATGTGTGTGTGTGTGTGTGTGTGTTTTGAAGTGTGTGTGGGTGTGTTTTGAAGTGTGTGTGGGTGTGTTTTGAATGTGTGTGTGTGTGTGTGTGTGTTTTGAAGTGTGTGTGTATGTTTTGAAGTGTGTGGGGGTGTGTTTTAGTCTATGAGGAAACTAAATATTTATAGTTCGAATATTGCACAAACAATAAAAACCACTAACATCAAAAAGGCACCACAATAACCCTTCAAGATGTCGGATGGACTAGTGTTAATACCAGCAACGAAATAGCACGCTATATTGACAAAGAAATGGGGCGAAAGTTCTTAAAATCGACGGACTAATGGGGCAAACTTCTAATAATCTGAAAACTAATGGGGCAAAAGATGAGGGAGAAGGGGGTCTAGAAAAACGACTCATCTCCCCATAAATCCATCGTACGTAATCGAGTTGAAATTAGCATATTCCCGTGAAGTATATTCGTGAACTCTCCGAACACCTTGGTATTTCGTTTAGTTTTTCCTTAAGGGGAGATGGGCCGTTTTTCCGGTCCCCTTTCTCCCTCGTGTTAAGCCCCATTTGTTTTTGAGATTATAAGACGTTCGGCCCATTAGTTTGGCGATTTTAACGCCTTTCGCCCTATTTCGTTGTCAATTTTAAGACCTTTCGTGCCATTTACGTGGCGATTTTTTCCTGGCGAGCGATAGCGAGACTGAAATGTTAAGAAGAATTGGCCGGCTGGGAAATTTTTCTACCGAAAAATGTACACATTTATCTTGAAGGGGGGGGGGGGGGTTCTAAGCTTGGTGGAGGTCTAGCGAGGAAACTAAGAAATACAGAAAAAAAATGAATTAATAGAAAAAAAGAAAAAAAAAAAACGGCCCATCTTCCCTTAAGGGGAGGTATTTAGTTTGTTCCCTACGTTTTCATCAAGCTTAAAATTACACCCCCTAGACCCCCTTTCAAGATAAATTTGTACATTTTTCGGTAGAAAAATTTCCCGGCCGGAGGCCGGTTGCTCTTAAATTACAGGCTCGCTATCGCTCGCCAGGAAAAAATTGACACCTTAATAGCACGAAAGGCCTTAAAATTGACAGAAATGGGGCAAAATGTCTTAAAATGTCCAAACTACTAGGGCGAACGTCTTAAAATCTCAAAAGCAATGGGGCTAAACATGAGGGAGAAAGGGGTCCAGAAAAAAATCCCTCGAGTGGAAATCTCCCCTTAAGCATCGACTTATTTCATTAGCATTATATATTTATATTTCATGCAGTCTATAAACTCTTAAGTCATATACTTAATTGACAAGGAAGCGTCTCAATTTATTACTAAAAACATAAAGACAAAAAGTTGCCAACTCTCTTTAAGTAAAAAATATATAATTCGAGTGAGCCAATACACTCCAACTGTCAAGCATTTTCCGCTAAGCTCTCGGGGTCTAACGGGGGAAAAAGGGTAAAAAATAAACGTACACACACACACACACACACACACACACACACACACACACACACACACACACACACACACACACACACACAAATTCGTTCAATTATTTGTATTTGACCAGCGAGTCCTTTGAGCCGACCTGGGAGGATAATGCGGACGTTAAGGGGGGTCACCGGCTTTTTGTTTTAATCTTTTTCTCCTTTTCTCTCTTTCCCTGGCTTGTATCCATTTGGCCCCATTCAGCCAACTGTTTTGAGACGTTTATCCTCATCCAGGTGTCGATTTTTTCCTGCTTTTTCCTGCGATAGCGAGCCAGCATTGTATGGAAAATCTGGCTTCGCCGGAGACATTTTTCTATCGAAAAATTTACAATTTAGTTTGCTGTCAAAGCAAAAATATATATATGCTGGCTCACTACCGCTCGCCAGGAAAATATTGACACCTGGGTGGGGGTAAGCGTCTTAAAACAGTAGGCTGAATGGGGCGAATGGATACAAGCCAAAGAGAGAGGGAGAGAAAGAGAACAAAAGCGAGGTGGGCTCCCTTAATGAGGAAGGCTTTATTTTTTTGGTTGATTTTTTCATTAATTTATTATCCTTTTAGTTTCCTCGCTAAACCTCCATCAAGCTTAGATAAACACCCCCCTAGACCCCCCTTCGAGATAAAATTGTGATTTTTTGTTCGGCCGAAGGGCGACTCCTCCTAAAATTACAGGCTTACCACCTAAATGGCACGAAAAGTCCTAATACTTACAAAGAAATGGGGTAAAATGTTTTACAATCGACAAACTAATGGGGCGAACGCTTTAAAATGTCAAAACTAATGGGGCTAAACATGATGAAGAAGAGGGGCCAGTGAAACCAACTGCCTCCCCTTACTGTCGTGCGGACGTACAAGTCGTGCGGACGGGAACATCTGCATATACAGGAACGGATGTGCGTGGAATAGTTAAGGTGCAGGTGTGAGGATCGGTACAGCTTCCTCTTTATCCAACACCACCTCTTCCCGCTCATCACTCTTGGAAAAGTAGTTACTAGTTGCCGTTGTCAAGGCTTATCCCTCAATACCTTCACCTGACCTGACCACCAAGGGTTTTTGGCTATAACAACAACAACCTACAAGATATTTTCTGATTGGTATGAAGATCTTAGTTTTATGCAATAACTTCATAAATGTGTTCCCATTATCAGTTATTGGCTATTTTGCTTAATGTTTGACCCCTATGGGTGGTACCGCTTCCTGTGATTTCGTGATCGACTATAACAAAATAAATAATAATTGCTTGGTTTAAAGGCGAAATTTTCAGTCACCCCCCTACACTCTTCCCATTAACGACCCACTGTATTCACGACCCACTGTATTCACGGCCCACTGTATTCACGACCCACTGTATTAACGACCCACTGTATTCACGACCCACTGTATTAACGACTCACTTTATTAACGACTCACTGTATTAACGACCCTCTGTATTAACGACCCTCTGTATTAATGACCCACTGTATTAATGACCCACTGTATTAACGACCCACTATTAACGACCCACTGTATTAACGACCCACTGTATTAACGACCCTCTGTATTCACGACCCACTGTATTCACGACCCACTGTATTCACGACCCACTGTATTAACGACCCACTGTATTCACGACCCACTGTATTAACGACTCACTGTATTAACGACCCACTGTATTAACGACCCACTGTATTAACGACCCACTGTATTCACGACCCACTGTATTAACGACCCTCTGTATTCACGACCCACTGTATTCACGACCCACTGTATTAACGACCCTCTGTATTCACGACCCACTGTATTAACGACCCACTGTATTCACGACCCACTGTATTCACGACCCACTGTATTAACGACCCACTGTATTCACGACCCACTGTATTAACGACCCACTGTATTCACGACCCACTGTATTCACGACCCACTGTATTCACGACCCACTGTATTAACGACCCACTGTATTCACGACCCACTGTATTAACGACTCACTTTATTAACGACTCACTGTATTAACGACCCACTGTATTAACGACCCACTGTATTAACGACCCACTGTATTCACGACCCACTGTATTAACGACCCTCTGTATTCACGACCCACTGTATTCACGACCCACTGTATTAACGACCCTCTGTATTCACGACCCACTGTATTAACGACCCACTGTATTCACGACCCACTGTATTCACGACCCACTGTATTCACGACCCACTGTATTCACGACCCACTGTATTCACGACCCACTGTATTAACGACCCACTGTATTAACGACCCACTGTATTCACGACCCACTGTATTAACGACCCACTGTATTCACGACCCACTGTATTCACGACCCACTGTATTAACGACTCACTGTATTAACGACCCTCTGTATTAACGACCCACTGTATTAACGACCCACTGTATTCACGACCCACTGTATTAACGACTCACTTTATTAACGACTCACTGTATTAACGACCCACTGTATTAACGACCCACTGTATTAACGACCCACTGTATTCACGACCCACTGTATTAACGACCCTCTGTATTCACGACCCACTGTATTCACGACCCACTGTATTAACGACCCTCTGTATTCACGACCCACTGTATTAACGACCCACTGTATTCACGACCCACTGTATTCACGACCCACTGTATTCACGACCCACTGTATTCACGACCCACTGTATTCACGACCCACTGTATTAACGACCCACTGTATTAACGACCCACTGTATTCACGACCCACTGTATTAACGACCCACTGTATTCACGACCCACTGTATTCACGACCCACTGTATTAACGACTCACTGTATTAACGACCCTCTGTATTAACGACCCACTGTATTAACGACCCACTGTATTCAAGAGGCCTACGAGTTCATGGTATATAATAAAGGTGGTGTGTTATTGTGAGTCGTTGGTCGTGAAGCACCTACAGTATATAGTAAAGTTGCCAACATGTGAGCAAATTGGCCAAACCGATTTATTTGATCGATTACGTGGTCATGAATTCCCCCACACTTCGGTGTTCCCAATAGGTCAGAGAATACAACCCAATAAATCATTTGTTAGTCAAAATTGGACTTCAGAGGCTATCAATTCTATTGGATTATTAAGCCAGCACACTGTAAGTCAAGAATATTGTCAGGACTGGAGCCTCTTTTCGAGAACTCCAGTCTCTTGTGAAGAAATCATGTTTCTTGTATATTTTATACTAAGAGACAATAAATAGAAGGATAACAAAGACAAAACAAAAAAGGAGCCATGTGCCTAAAAAATCCTTATTCATAAAATGTTTGTAACAATTTGACCTAAACTGTTGCGGGTTGTAAATAAGTCGAACGCAACTCCAAGGAAGTGAATTCCATAGAGAGTAGAAGTTCTGGGGATAAATGTGTTATCGGATCTCACTCGGGGAGTTGCGATCGTGAAGCTTCGAATGGATAATAGTTTCAGATTTTGTATACACGCCAAAACTACTAGTATTCGTTGAAGATACAGTATGTTGCCATGTAACCCTCCAGATTTGAGGTATGTCTGATCATCTTCTATTCGTTGAAGGTACAGTATGTTGCCATGTAACCCTCCAGATTTGAGGTATGTCTGATCATCTTCTATTCGTTGAAGGTACAGTATGTTGCCATGTAGCCCTCCAGATTTGAGGTATGTCTGATCATCTTCTATTCGGTGAAGGTACAGTATGTTGCCATGCAACCCTCCAGATTTGAAGTATGTCTGATCATTTATGCTGCAAGTTAACACCTTAATTACCGGTGCCATCTTTTGTATTATATTCTAGACATTTTTGGACGATTTTATTCAGTTTAGGAAGGACGTCAGACAATTAGAAGGCTACACACTATCTCAGTTAATCCTTTTAGTTACCACACATACTTCATAAGCTTCATAAAATCTCCTAAATGTAGCTGAAATCAAATAAAAAATTGTCACCGGTACTGAATGGGTTTGAGGCAAGAAGGATAATATTTTAATGTGTTAGTAAAGCCAAATTACAGTAGCATAATTGCATGAACAAGGATATTACATTTCGTCGTACATGAAGACTTTGTCGATATACAGTATGTTTGACAGATTATGAATGTTGTAAATAGAAATACGGAACTATACCGATTAATATGCTGAAAACGGTTATACAGAGTCGCAACTCAGGTAGATAATATAATCCATTAGACATAATAGTACAAGAGAAAACATTTGTATATAAAACTCTCACTAAAAAAAATACAAATAAATAAAGATAATAATTATAATCTATTGTACAAAATAATACAAGATAAAAAAATATGTAGGCCTAAATCAAAATATCTCCCTAAAAAAATACAAACAAAATAATATAATCTATTAGACAAAATAGTACAAGGAGAAAAACAATATGTATTCAAAATCTCAAAAAAAAAAAAAAAAAAAAAAAAGCCTCAAATTCGAAAAGTTCACCTCGCGACTGTAAATATGTGGGCAGCAGGAAGACGGTGTTTATATAATCGCTGGTATTCCGTTAGGGCCACTGTTATTGAACGTGCCTCATGCCCTCTTTTTGGTCCTCCTCCTCTTTTTTATCACTCGTTCTCTCTTATTCCGCTCTCTGTCCTCGGTGCCCGGAGAACAAAGAGGGGCTGAGTGTTATTGTGGGTCTTGATTTGCCAGTGCAAGGGGCTATTTTTCGTGAATTAAGATGAAGGGTCATGAGGAGGAGAAGAGGCGTGTTTTGTGGGAAGTAGGAGAGTTATGAGGGAGGGGAAGAGGAGAGCTGTGAGGGAGATGAGGCGTGTTTTGTGGGCAGCAGGAGAGCTGTGAGGGAGATGAGGCGTGTTGTGTGGGCAGCAGGAGAGTTATGAGGGAGATGAGGCGTGTTTTGTGGGAAGCAGGAGAGTTATGAGGGAGATGAGGCGTGTTTTGTGGGCAGGAGGAGAGTTATGAGGGAGATGAGGCGTGTGTTGTGGGAAGCAAGAGAGTTATGAGGGAGATGAGGCGTGTTTAGTGGGAAGCAGGAGAGCTGGGAGGGAGATGAGGCGTGTTTAGTGGGAAGCATGAGATTTATGAGGGAGAAGAGGATAGTTTTGTGGGAAGGAGGAGAAGAGGCGTGTTTTGTGGTAAGCAGGAGAGTTATGAGGGAGATGAGGAGTGTTTTGTGGGAAGCAGGAGAGTTATGAGGAGATGAGGAGAGTTTTGTGGGAAGTAGGAGAGTTATGAAGGAGGAGATGAGGCGTGTTTTGTGGGAAGCAGGAGAGTTATGAGGGAGGAGAAGAGTGTTTTGTGGGAAGCAGGAGAGTTATGAGGGAGGGGGAGAGTAGAGTTTTGTGAGAAGCAATAAATAGATCTGTAAGATCTGTCATCTTTTGTATATTATACGTAAATTGACAGTTTTTTTGTTAAGTCAAATAATGGATAAGCGAGACTTTAATTATTATATTTGATAAATTTCAGTATATATATAATATTTGTTCGCATTCAATTTACCCCACTGTTTTAACCCCTTCTGTACCGGCGACGTCTTTTTCACTTGATTTCAGCTGCATTTAGTCTATTGTATGAAGCTAGGGAACGATATGGTAGCGAAATGGATTAATAATGGAGATAGTCTGCAGCCTTTTAATATGCAGACGTCCTTCTTTACCTGAATAAAATAATTTAATAGTTGCCAAAATATAACGAAAAGGACGTCACCAGTCATGAGGGGGGTTATTGCATTTTGTGTTCTCTATGTGAGTGAGGGAGACAAAAGGCAGAACTGCCTGTATCGAGTGCCTCCCCCAGAGTTGAAAGAGGGACAGGGCCAAAATCAAAGGAAGTTCGAACCAAAATTCCTGGACACATGGAGTTTGAAGCAATTTAAGTCATAGGAAGAGGGAAAGACTGATTATGGGTATTCTGCACGTATTTAGATAACTATGTATCTATTTTACCTGACTTAAAAATTTATTCCGAGACGCTCAATGTTGATGACACTGTACGGTGGGTGCGTACATGTGCACTTAAGTTGGTGTGCGTGAGGAAGTATACATCTATGTGCACCTGTCATCGGGAAATCGTGTGAGCATACGGCAAGGAAAGGCATTTAACCCCTTCTGTACCGGTGACGTCCTTTAACCTTTATTTTGTCTACTATTTGACGATTTTTTAAATTTTAAATGGGCCTCCAGCAATCAACAGGCTTGGAACTATCTCCCTTAACCCTTTTTACTACCACAGATTCTTCTTAAACTGCACAAAATGTTCTAAATATAGCTAGACTAAAATTGAAAAAACGTCACCGGCATGGAAAGGCATTTAAGAGGAGATTTGCATTTATTTGATACTGTATGTATGTCTTTATTTCATTATTATTCTTAGTATCCTCCCAAGACCACCATCAAGCTTTTAAAAAGACTCCCCATTCGAGATAAATTTGTACATTTTTTGGTAGAATTTTTTTTCGGTCGCAGGCGGTATGTATGTATGTGTACTTTTGTTGTAAGCATGTATGTCTGCTTGTTTTTATTTTATTTTGTTTCTTGTTTGTTGTATGTGTGTGTGTGTTCGTGTGTCAACGTGTATGTCTGTATCTGTGTATGTGTGTGTTCGTGTGTCAACGTGTATGTCTGTATATGTGTGCGTGTGTTCCTATGTAAACTTATGTGTGTGTGTGTTCGTGTGTCAACGTGTATGTGTGTATATGTGTGCGTGAGAGCGTAGGAGAGCAAGCATGTCAGTCCGCAAGCGTGAAAGTTCAAACACATGTGAGTTTGCGTGAGTGTGTTTGCTTGTGCGTGCGCCGGTGGAGAGAGAGTGCGTGAGTGTGAGTGTTTGAGTGAGTGTGCAAGCATGAGTGTGCAAATGTCAGGCCCGAGTGTGTTTGTGTACGGCTCTCCGGACACGATGAAGCTCAATTGAAAATATATATGTTCCTCTTGGTATCTCCTTTCTCATTCCAGTTCCCACAGTAGTGGGCTGACGCTTTTATATATTTTTTTTCTTGTTTTATGTTTTTTCTTCTTCCTATAAGTGTGAAGGAGACACATGGCAGGTTGCCTGTAACGAGTGTCTCTCTCAAAGCCAAAAGAATTACAGAGCCAAATTCAAGGAACGTTGGGGTCAAAATGCCTGGGCACACGAAATTTATAGCACTAAGTCATATGATGAAGGATAGATTGATTGAGGGAGAGAGTTCCAGAGTTCATTAGTTGAGTAGAAGAAAGTCTTCTACTCATCAAGTGAACTCTGGAACTCTCTCCCTCGATCAATTTGTCCTTCATGCTATGACTTAGACTGGTTTGAACTTAGTGTGTCCAGGCATTTCGACTCCAATGTCCCTTGAATTTGGCTCTGTCACTCTTTTAACTTTGGGGGAAACTGGCTACAGGCAACCTACCTTTTGTATCCTCCACACACATAGAAAACATTAAAATTAAAACAAAAATGAACAGATAGATAGATAGATAGATATGTAGATAGATAGATAGATAGATAGATAGATAGATAGATAGATACTAGAAACTGTCCTTTGGTTTATAAATAGGCTTTATGTGTTGTATTAGCAGACATTTTTTTCTGTTGAGCTGAGAGGCTATCTTTAAATTAACCCTCTGATTTTCGTCAAGTTGGACACATTATCTTGGGTCTGTACTGAATTATTCGTCTGCAAGTCCCTGAAGCGTGGCCGGGTTGCGCTGTCAGAAATGTCATATTAATTTTGGATGAGCAGTTGCCTCGGACGAAATGTACACAGATTACTTATTAGAGTTTGATGGAGCGGGTGGAAATGATCGTGTCTTCTACAATAACGATGAACTTCATGTTGAGAGTAAAAAAGAAAAAGAAAGAAAAAAAAACGTAGAATTGTTGAACCAATTACCTTGAAATAGCTTGTTTTCATGTTATGAGTTGTGTTTTAATAGCTTATCGATATTAACACTTTTATCATAATGATATTTATCAACATCATAGACACTTCTCATTGTTGCCATAATTGTATTCACCATTATAATTGTCGTTTGTATTAGTAAAGTTATAATTTATATTATCACTGTCATCCGCAAATATATACAGTATATACTGTATATATATATATATATATATATATATATATATATATATATATATATATATATATATATATATATATATATATCATCATCACTCATTATAATTTGTATTATCATTATAATAAATTATGATCATACACTTCATCATCAACATTGTAGAGTAATTATGTTAATTTACATGTCAGGTAATGTGTTGCATAATACTGGCTCTTATGTACAGTTGACCACATTATATTTATACGCTCCATGATTTATATATGGAAGGAAAATTAGCATATCTTTAATCTTTTCTAATCTTCACTCCTTTTTGCATCTTGTCTCCCCACTCACACTATATCTTTAATCTTTCCTTCCTTCTTTATCTTAACTTGTCTGCACACTCCATCACCCACCATATCTTTAATCTTGTCTAATCTTAACCTCCCTTCTCTATCTTTACTTATCTCTACACCCTATCTTTAACCTTTCCTTAACACCTTCTGTACCGGTGACGTCCTTTTCACTTAATTTTGGCTACTAGTAAACGATTTTATTTAGCTTAAGAAGGATGTCTACCAATTATATAGCTACAGACTCTCTCAATTAATCCTTTTAGCTACCATATATCCTTCCTAAGCTACATGCAAGTGTCTAAATGTAGCTGAAATCAAATAAAAAATACGTCACCGGTACAGAAGGGGTTAAATCTACTCCCATCACCAATCGACACCTTGTTCTACCCCACCTGAAAGAAGCCACCCAACCACAGACAATAACTCTCTCTCTCTCTCTCTCTCTCTCTCTCTCTCTCTCTCTCTCTCTCTCTCTCTCTCTCTCTCTCTCTCTCTCTCTCTCTCTCTCTCTCTCTCTCTCTCTCTCTCTCTCTCTCTCTCTCTCTCTCTCTCTCTCTCTCTCATCTTTCTTCTTCTTACTTACTCTTCCAGCGCTACACTGTAAAATACCGTTCGTGCAAAATATAGAACTCCCTAACAGTAACAAAACGTGAACTTATAATCAGTGTGTGATATTGCGAAAACAAAACTATACCCTGTTCCAAATAAGTAAGCAAAAACTATTTTACAATAGCCTCTATTACCCACAAACTATATATTGTTTTAATCCTCTGTGTATGAAGGAGACAAAAGGTAGGTTACCTGTACGAGTGTCTTCTTCGTCGTCTTTCTTCTTCAGCCAAATAGGTTGTTAAGAGGGGTGACCTGTTTTTTTCTTCTCTTGGTTGTATCCATTCGGCCCCATTCAGCCTACTGTTTTAAGATATTTATCCCCATCCAGGTGTCGAATTTTTCCACATTTTATAGATGAATCCGGCTTTGCCGGCGACATTTTTCTATCGAAATATTTACAAATTTAGCCAACTGTCTAATTCATTATCCAAAATATGGTGGCTCGCTATCGCTCGCTAGGTATAAATCGACACCTGGATGGGGATACATTTCATAAAACAGTAGGCTGAATGGGGTCGAATGGATACAACCCAGAGCGAGACAAAACAGCAGGTCGAAAACTTCGAAAACTTGGCACTATTATGATGCAGAGATCTATTATGATGCAGAGATCTATTATGATGCAGAGATCTATTCCTTTCATGTTTTTTTCATTTACTCATCGAGAAAGGAGCTGCTAAGGAAGGGAAATATCCGCCAAGTTAACCCTTTTCAAAATATGCCATATGGAACGTATGGAAAGCGAGAGAATGACTAAGAGGGTGTACGAGAGCGAGGTGGCGGGACAGAGGGGGAGAGGTAGACCGAATATGAGGTGGAAGGATGGAGTGAGGAACTACACGAACGAAGGCGGTGCTGGTTGGGGGGAGGGTCGTCGACTGACTGGGGACAGAGGTGCATGGGGGCGGTTCGTTCGTGTCCACCCCTTCGGGGATCACGGCGTCAGGCAATAGATAGATAGATAGAAAATAGTAAAACTCAGCCCTTTCCTGTTGTGTGGCTAATATTAGACGATCCTTCCCAAGCTAAATAACATCGTTTAATGATAGTAAGAAAAAACTGTCAAAATGCGTCATAATATTCAAAGGGTAAGAAAGAAAAATAATATATATATATATATATATATATATATATATATATATATATATATATATATATATATATATATATATATATATATATATATACAGTATATATATATATATATATATATATATATATATATATATATATATATATATATATATATATAATATATATATATATATATATAATAATACAATTAAATAATAGAGTGCAATCCTTCACCATTGATCGGACATTTTGCCAACCTCGGGGGTAGTTTATACACTGATTATTATTTTACAGCGCTCCCTGTTATTATTATTTTACAGCGCTCCTTGTTATTTTTTGAGTAGGCATTAATGCGGTTCGGCGCGTCGGATACCAATAAAAGTTTAATGTTATGTGGTTAGCGTCCATGTCTCCGGCTCAGAGGGGCGCCGAGGGAAAGGCAGCGATATTTGGTTTGATTTTCGTTATTCTTAAAGTAGACCATTATAACTAGGGCACTATTGTACATATGTTCAACATGTATGGAATATGTTGCATTGATGCCATATACATTACACTGTATATATATATACACTATATATATGGCATATTTGCCATGCAGGATATTTTCAATCCATCAGGCGTGGGTAGCTAAGTTTTAGCAATATATATTATTATCTGTGATTATACTAATATATTCTTTTGTGTTCCACAGGTATGTACTGTATGGTTTTGGAGAATGGTGCAGGTAGGAGGCCAACCACCTTCAGGAAACTTTAATACTTACAGGTAATGCGTTGCTGTTTACTATATTGGTGTGTGTGTGTGTGTGTGGGGGGGGGGGGGGGGTTTAGTGGGTGTGTGGGTGTGTTTTCTGGAAATATGTAATAAACTTAAACTCATCTTCATTGTTCTGTTAAAACATATATTATTACTCTATGATTTGTCTGTATTAAAGGTGGAAAGGTGGAAAATCGGGGTGATGTTTGAAGTTTGATCAAGCAAAATCTCGGATACGAATCCGAAACTAAATATCCTGTATGAGTATTAAGGGGAGATGGGTCCTTTTTTTTTGGGGGGTGGGGGGGGGGGGGGGGGGGGGGGGGGGTGGCTGGCTGGCTGGCTGGCTGGCTGGCTGGCTATCTGAGCTATCAAAAGAGACTTGATGACTCCGTCGCCGACGCCTGTCCATGTTGTAACACAGCACCCCCATACTATTTAACACACCATAGAAAACTTAATTCCACACAATCACTTACGCCAAAACATAATCTACACTCCTTGAGAGCCCTGTGGGAAAGCCCGATCTACGCCATGGCCTTCCTTAGGGACTCGGGTCTGTTCGGCCAGGCAGCCTTGGGAACGACAACAACAACAACACCAACTCCTCCCCCAGCTAGCGCCCCCTTCCTGCCACAGACTATCAACACCAAGTCTTCCCCATGTAGTGTATCCAAATTACAGAGAGAACCGTCTGTGATTGTCGGTACGTGCGGTGTTCAGCGCCGCCGGGCCCTTAAGGGGAGATGGGGCGTTTTTCTGGTCCCCCTTCTTCCTCATGTTTAGCCCCTTTAGTGTTCAGATTATAAGACGTTCGCCCCATTAGTTTGGTGATTTTAAGATATTTCGCCCCATTTCTTTGTAAATATTAAGATTTTTCGTGTCATTCAAAGATGTCGATTTTTTCCTTGGCGAGCGATAGCGAGCTTGTAATTTAAGAGGCCTTCGGCCGGGACATTTTTCTATCAAATTTATCTTGGGCGGGTGTTTTTTAAAGCTTGATGGAGGTCTAGGGATGAAACTAAACAAATAATGAAAAATACACAAATTAACAAATAAATACAGCCATCCCCGCTCAACATCCCTCCTTGGTCACGCTCAAGGCCGCGGTCGGGAGAGGACAATGTAACTATTTAACCCTTTCAAGACTATCACGCATTTTGACCGTTTATTTAGGCTACCATTAAGGAGGGTCACCGGTTTTTTTTTAATCTTTCTCTCCTTTTCTCTCTTTCCCTGGCTTGTATCCATTCGGCCCCATTCAGCCAACTGTTTTAAGACGTTTATCCCCATCCAGGTGTCGATTTCTTCCTGGCAAGCG
The DNA here is from genome assembly GCA_032716605.1 of Paralithodes platypus. Taxonomy (NCBI): domain Eukaryota; kingdom Metazoa; phylum Arthropoda; class Malacostraca; order Decapoda; family Lithodidae; genus Paralithodes; species Paralithodes platypus. Next base: position 57,740,503 of record CM064521.1, on the reverse strand, counting down.
ATAGCGAGCCAGCATTGTATGTAGAAATCCGGCTTCGCCGGAGAAATTTTTCTATCGAAAAATGCTGCTGTCAAAACAAAAATATATATGCTGGCTCGCTACCGCTCGCCAGGAAAATATTGACACCTGGATGGGGGTAAACGTCTTAAAACAGTAGGCTGAATGGGGCCGAATGGATACAAGCCAAAGAGAGAGGGAGAGAAAGAAAAAAAAAACGAGGTGGGCCCCCTTAACCCCTTCTGTACCGGCGACGTATGTTGTATTTGATTTCAGCTTCATTTAGACAATTTTATGAAGCTTAGGAAGGATATATGGAAGGTAAAAGTATTAATTGTGATAGTCTGTAGCCTTTTTATTAGTAGATGTCCTTCATAAGCTGAATAGGATCGCTTAATAGTTGCCAGATTAATATATGAAAAGGATGTCACCAGTACTGCATAGGTTAAACAATGGTTTACAATTTAGAAAGGATCTGTGGGAATTATAAGGGTAAAGACTATCTCATTTAACCCTCTAACTTGCACACACTTCATAATCTGAAGAAAAGCGCTTAGTAATAGCCAGAATATTCTGTCAAATCACGTCATAATGGTCAAGGGGATAAGATTTAGTAATTTGAAGTGAGATAACTTTACTTGAGACTAAATCGCATTATCGTTAACGTTCTTCATTTGTTTTCTTAAGGGGTCCCACCTCGTTTTTGTTCTCACTCTCTCTCCGTCTGGGTTGTATCAATTCGGCCCCATTCACCCTACTGTTTTAAAACGTTTATCCCCATCCAGGTGTCGATTTTTTCCTGGCGAGCGGTACCAAGCCAGCATATTGTTAATAACGTTTTGACAGCACAGCAGGCTAAATTTGTATATTGTTCGATAGAAAAATGTCTGGCGAAGCCGGATCTCTTCATACAATTAATGTATATTAATGTATACGCCTTCCTCTGATGCGTATAACAACAATAATTAGCCCAACACAATGACACCAACGACAATAACACCAGCAATAATAACATCAACAACAACATCTACAACAATAACATCAACAACAACAACAACAACAACATCTACAACAATAACATCAACAACAACAACAACATCTACAACAATAACATCAACAACAACAACAACAACATCTACAACAATAACATCAACAACAACAACAACAACAACATCTACAACAATAACATCAACAACAACAACAACAACAACAACAACATCTACAACAATAACATCAACAACAACAACAACAACAACAACATCTACAACAATAACATCAACAACAACAACAACATCTACAACAATAACATCAACAACAACAACAACATCTACAATAATATCAACAACAACATCTACAATAATAACATCAACAACAACAACAACAACAATAATAACAACAACAACAACAACAACATCTACAATAATAACAACAACAACATCTACAATAATAACATCAACAACAACAACAACAATAATAACATCAACATCAACAACAACAACAATAATAACATCAACAACAACAACAATAATAACATCAACAACAACAACAATAATAACATCAACATAAACAACAACAACATCTAGCGGACGTCCTCATTTGGGCGGTTGTCGAGCCAAAAACAATAATCCACTTTATCCATGATCGAGTTGCCTCAAAGTTGTGTGTTTTTCCGGAGTATTGACGCAACCTGTAGAGATGTAATATCCTTCTTATCCTGTGCTGTTTCTGGCGAGAGATTCTTCCTGTTTACAAGGGGTAGAGAGTAATATTTGGATCATGCTGTATTCTCCACGTGTCTAGTAATATCTTTAGAGTAATATTTGGGTCATGCTGTATTCTCCACGTGTCTAGTAATATCCTTAGAGTAATATTTGGGTCATGCTGTATTCTCCACGTGTCTAGTAATATCCTTAGAGTAATATTTGGGTCATGCTGTATTCTCCACGTGTCTAGTAATATCCTTAGAGTAATATTTGGGTCATGCTGTATTCTCCACGTGTCTAGTAATATCTTTAGAGTAATATTTGGATCATGCTGTATTCTCCACGTGTCTAGTAATATCCTTAGAGTAATATTTGGGTCATGCTGTATTCTCCACGTGTCTAGTAATATCCTTAGAGTAATGTTTGGGTCATGCTGTATTCTCCACGTGTCTAGTAATATCCTTAGAGTAATATTTGGGTCATGCTGTATTCTCCACGTGTCTAGTAATATCCTTAGAGTAATATTTGGGTCATGCTGTATTCTCCACGTGTCTAGTAATATCCTTAGAGTAATATTTGGGTCATGCTGTATTCTCCACGTGTCTAGTAATATCCTTAGAGTAATATTTGGGTCATGCTGTATTTTCCCCGTATCTTGTTATATCTTTATATTGTGCTTCTTGCTAGAGATTCTTCGTGTTTACAAGGGATAGAGAGTAATATTTGGGTCATGCTGTATTTTCCCCGTATCTTGTTATATCTTTATATTGTGCTTCTTGCTAGAGATTCTTCGTGTTTACAAGGGATAGAGAGTAATATTTGGGTAATGCTGTATTCTCCACATGTCTTTAATGGTATCTGTGTTTCTTTCACTACTCTATTCTATCTATCTATATACTCTGCCACATACCCCATTTGTTTTTAAATTGGGGGTGGCCGACTCGAGACAGAGCATTACATAATATTAACTCTTTCAGTATGCCAGAGTTCATTCTTTCGTTTTATTTCTGCCCTTTTGGACGATCTTATTATTTATGTGTGTGTAATTCACTTATGATCTTGAGGATCCTTGAGGATCTCTCGCCAGCTATTACCCACCTGGAAGAGAGCTTAGAAGATCGTATTGCCTGATCATTGGGTAAGGCTGAAACCTTTTTCACACACCACACACCCGAGCAGCGAGGTCACAACTCCTCGAATTACGTCCGGTACCTATCTAGATCTGGAGAAGAAACAAAAGATGTATGTTGCCTTTATGGACTTGGAGAAGGCCTATGACAGAGTGGATAGAGAAGGTTTGTGGAAAGTACTTAGAATATACGGAGTAGAGGGCAAGTTCCTGAAAGCAGTGAAGAGCATGTATGAGGGTGCAAAGGCGGCAGTACGTGTGGAGAGTGAGCAGAGCGAGTTCTTTGACCTGAATGTTGGTTTGAAACAGGGGTGTGTGATGTCCCCGTGGTTGTTTACTGTATATATGGATGGAGTCATGAAAGAAATACTATCAAGAGCAGTGGATGTTGGTGTATCGCTGAAAAGGGAGGGAATTGAGTGGAAGCTACCTATACTGCTGTTTGCGGATGATACAGTTCTGATGAGTGATAATGAATGGGAGTTGCAGGGTCTGGTAAATGAGTTTGGAACAGTGTGCCAAAAACGGAATTTGAAGGTAAATGCGGGGAAGAGCAAGGTTATGGTCTTCGAAAGGGGTGAAGTCACAGAGTGTTAGGTGAAGCTGAACGGTCAGGCTATGGAGATCGTCAACTCTTTTAAGTATCTGGGCAGTGTGTTGAGTAAAGATGGGACTATGGATGAAGAAGTGCGGGAGAGGGTACAACAGGGGAAGAGGGTTGTAGGAACGCTAAAAGCAGTAACAAGAAATAGGGTGGTCAGTATGGAAGTGAAGAAGTCCTTGCATGATGTGGTAATCCCGACACTGACTTACGGAAGCGAAGCATGGACGTTGGTTGAGAGACTCACACCAAGAGTGAGAGCAGTGGAAATGAATTACTTAAGGAGTGCATGCGGAGTTACATGGAGGGATAGACAGACTAATGAGGAAGTAAGAAGGAGGTGTGGTGTGGAGTAGATGCTGGAAAGTGTGAAAAGGAACAACTTGAGATGGTTCGGCCATATGGAACGTATGGAAAGCGAGAGAATGACTAAGGCACCCGTCACACCTAGCCGATTTTAGGCCAAGACTGTCCGAGACCTAAGGGTCGTGGACAGTCTTGGTCTACGTCGCCGCGCATCATGGGCCGTCGCCAACATAACAAACAGGTCGGGATGGGTCTTCACATACCCCCTCAAAAGTTCTACATGCACAACATTGAAAATCAAGTCGGCGTGGAGTGAGGTAAAAAAAATGGGACGGGAAGGGGACGGGAGGCTGATGGCGTGTGACGGCGCTTGACGGCGCTTGACGGGAAAAGGTAGGCGTCAGTGCGGCGGCACACGGCACCATAAATGAGATCTGCGTCAGGCGGCGTCACCATAACAACCTGCGGGGATCAGCGGCGGCTTGCGGCGACCCAAGGATGCCCTAACGGTCAATATATAAATAAACGACATACCGGTAATTAAATAATTAAATAATAAATATATTATCAATAACCATCAAAATATAAGATTAGGTATATTAATTACAGAAAAAAATAAAAATAACAACATTCAATACATAATTAAATGAATAATAATAAAATAACAGAATTAACTAAAATAATCAGTTAATAATCAGCCGTCCATACTGAAGGGGTCGCCGTCCATCGGCACAGTAATGCATATTGACGCCGTCCTACCTCCTGTCGACGTCGTTCGTCGGGTCGTTGTCAACGCGCTACGCCGCAGATCGACACTCCAGCGGCGACCTAGGTCTCACCTTCAGTCCTGCATGGGCACCGCTCTACCCCGTCAGGTCGCCGTCAGGCGGCGTAGCCATCCATACTGCGTCCCGTCCAAAACTCACCCCCCCCCCCAAATCCTTAAGCTCTCCGCCGAAGGTCGGCACTCCTGACCACGAATAAAGGTCGTGGTCATTCTTGGCTCAAGTCGGCATGGTGTGACGCCTGCTTAAGAGGGTGTACGAGAGCGAGGTGGAGGGACAGAGATGGAGAGGTAGACCGAATGAGAGGTGGAAGGATGGAGTGAGGAAGTACATGACGAAGGTGGTGCTGGTTGGGGGGAGGGGCGTCGACTGACTGGGGACAGAGGTGCATGGGGGCGGTTCGTTCGTGGCCACCCCTTCGGGGATCACGGCATCAGGCAATAGATAGATAGACCTATTCTCTGCTAGGTGAACAGAGGCTAGAACGTGAAAGGAGAAAAGCCCAAATTGTCTCCACCATGCCGAGGATTTGAACCCCAGACCTCTCGATTGTGAGTCGAGCGCGCTACCACTACATTACCGGGCCGTTTGTGTGTGTGTGTGTGTGTGTGTGTGTGTGTGTGTGTGTATGTATGTGTGTGTGTGTGTTACTCAGTTACTTGTTGCGCAAGGGTAATCCAACGCAATGCGAGCCTAAGCTCAATTTATTATCGCGCCCTCCTTAACTGGGAATGTATTGCCGGGGTGTGAATGCATGTTAAAGTGTTTTATTGTACCTTGTTTGGAATGGCCTGTGGATGTGTGTGTAGTCTGTATTCTAGCCAATTGGCGACATCGGAAACGAAGGCTTAGGGTGGATCTGTATGGTACCATTCTCACTATAGACGGTACCGTCTCGCCCGAAGGCTTAGGTACCCATCAGCTTAGGTGAACCATATGATACCCATCTCGCCTTGTACCATTTTTGCCAACCCCAGATGGGACGTTCCACAACGTCGTCCCACTTTATTCCAGGTACCTATTTACAGCTAGGTGACTGAGGCTAACACATGAAAGGAGACAAGCCCAATTTGTCCATCACGCCCGGCCGGGAATTGAAACCCCCGACCCCTCGTGTGTGAGACGAGAGCTCTACCTACTAGGCTACGGGCTGGTGTGTGTAGTGTTGTGTGTGTTGTGTGTTGTGTGGGGTGTGTGTTGTGTGTGTGTGTGTGTGTGTGTGTGTGTGAAGGCAACTATGAACAAATAAATAGATGAATAGCAAAGTTGCAATGTATACGAACTACCTTAATCAGGTTGGATTTAAAGACCAATCCAC
>CM064521.1:57682953-57734564 GCA_032716605.1 Paralithodes platypus | reverse complement strand
AAAACGAGACCACACACACAACTCATTCTCCCTGGTTAAGCTAAAAACAACACCAAGAATGCCCGAGTGTTTATTTATGCTTTCCCACCAAATATTCATGAAGCTGGATTGCTATGTGTATAAATATCTAAGTGGGTCAGCAAATAGAGGGGCTGGGGAAGTGGAATAAAAATGCTTGATAAATAGAAATGGTTGGTCACGTGACGGTCTGGGAGTCTAGTTAATACAACCCACTTCATATAATTTGTACATGTAAGCAATTCTTACATTAATTATTCTAACCTAACTTAAAGTAACTTTAAGATAAGAACAAGGAAATCTGCACCAGACTTACTTTCAACCTAACCTATCCTAGCCTAATCGAACCTACAGTATCGTTTTTTAACCAGCTCCTTTCAATACCAATAAAAAAAAAAAAAAAAATTAGTTTGTTTGTAAAGAGTCAGTCAAACGATACGTTGCGATACAATATAAAAATAGCTTTGTTACAACTATCTCTATTGGCAGATGCTCGGAACGAAGGGGCAGAATTGGGTTGCAAAAACGTATACTCGTTGATGGTCGGGGTTGGGAAAGGTAAGATGCACAGCTTTTGTTACTGGTCCAGGTTTGTGTACGTTGTTAACACACACACGAACACGCACACACGCATGCACGCACGCGCACGCACACACGCACGCACACACACACATAGACAGACAGACGCACGCACACACGCACGCGCACACACACACACACACACACACACACACACACACACACACACACACACACACACACACACACACATACACACACACACACCTCCTGCTCGTGAACATAGAAACCTTCCTCTTCTCCATGTTAAAGGGGGAGGGTTTATTTATTGGTTGATTTATTGATTTATTCGTTTCCTCACTAGACCTTCATCAAACGTAAAAAAAAAAAAAAAAAAAAAAACACACACACACATCCCAAGATACCCCTTCAAAATAATATTTGTACATGTTTCGGTAGAATAATGTCGCGGCCAAAGGCCGGTCCCTCCTAAATTACATGGTCGCTATCGCTCGCCAGGAAAATATCAACACCTAAATGACATGAAAAGTCTTTATCGACAAAGAAGAGGGTCAAAATTTCTTAAAATCGCCAAACTAATGGGGCTAAGCATGAGGGAGAAGGGGGTCCAGAAAAACCAACCAGCTCCCCTTAACATCTCTCTCTGTATCTCCTCAAAACCCCCTAACTTTCTCTGCTCCAGACTCCTCCATTTGCTCCCAGCTAATGATCTCTTGAATTGACCACTTGCGAGTTTCAGGATATAAGGAAGTTAGAGCTGTAAACATCGGTATTTAACAGAAATGCAATAATAATGTAGGTTTCAGATGGATAAAAAGTATGTTTAATTTGATAGGGCGAGTTTATAATTTCACTACAACTGGTAAATCTGCTAAATATCGATGTCTACAGCTCCAACTTCCTTATAGCCTGTAACTTGTAAGTGGTCAATTGTTATTCCAGTGAAGCTATCGTGAAAACTTGTACATTAACCCCTTCTGTACCGGTGCTGTCCTTTTAACTTTATTCTGGCTACTATTAGACGATTGTATTCAGTTTGCATAGGGTCTCCAGCAATTAACAGGCTTCAAATGATCTCACTTAACCCTTTATACTACCTCAGATCCTTTTTGATATGCATAAAATCGTCTAAATATAGCCAACATGTTTTTTTAAAAGACGTCGCTGGTACAGAAGGGGTCTAGATATCTCTCGCGGACACATTCCCCATCAACTTGGCCTTTATCTCACCTCCTACAGGGTTACTGTCTCTCTATGCATCTCAAGTCGAGCTCCATCTTCCAACCACCCCTAATTTACAGTGCCTTTAACTGAGCCATTCCTTAGCAATTTTCCGATTTCTCCACTACTAAGTTTTAGCCCCTTCTGTACCGGCGACGTCTTTTTAGATATATTCTGCCTACTCTCATACGAATATATTTAGGTTTAAAAAGGATTTGTGGTAGTAATAATGGTTAAGTGAGATAGTTCGAAGCCTGTTAATTGCTGGAGGCGCTTTTTGAAACTGAATACAATCGTCTAATAGTAGCTGAAATCATATAAAAAAGACTCGACCGGTACTGAAGGGGTAAACATCTTATTACATTATCTTCCTCAGAACCCCAACTTCCTCCCTTTTGCCCCCCCCCCCCTTTCCCAACTCCCTTTACATTATCTCCCTCAGAACCCTAACTTGCTCCCTTCCCCCTACCCCCTTTACATTATTTCCCTCAGAACCCCAACTTTCTCCCTTTTTCCCCCATCACCTTTACATTATTTCCCTCAGAACCCCAACTTTCTCCCTTTTGCCCCCCCCCCCAACCCCCTCATTATCTTCCTCAGAACTCCTTCCTTCCTTTAACCTCCCCAACCCCCCCCCAAACCCCCCCCAAACCATTTACATGATTCTCCCTCAGAACCCCAAACCTTTCTCACATTTGCCCCCAACCCCCTTTACAATTATGTCCGTCAGAACCCCAACTTTCTCCCATTTGCCCCCAACCCCCTTTACATTATCTCCTTCAGAACCCCAACTTCCTGAGATCCCCATCTTTCTCCCATTTGCCCCAACCCCCTGTACATTATCTCCTTTCAAGAACCCCAACTTCCTCAGAACCCCCCAACTTTCTCACATTTGCCCCCAACCCCCCTTTACACTATCTCCTTCACAGAACCCCAACTTCCTCAGAAACCCCAACTTTCTCCCATTTGCCCCCCACCCCCTTTACATTTTCTTCCTTCAGACCCCCACTTCCTCAGAAACCCCAACGTTCTCCCATTTGCCCCCAACCCCCTTTACATTATCTCCTTCAGAACCCAACTTCCTCAGAACCCCAACTTTCTCCCATGTGCCCCAAACCCCCTTTACATTATCTCCTTCAGAACCCCAACTTCCTCAGAACCCCAACTTTCTCCCATTTGCCCCCAACCCCTTTACATTATCTCCTTCAGAACCCCAACTTCCTCAGAACCCCAACTTTCTCCCATTTGCCCCCAACCCCCTTTACATTATCTCCTTCAGAACCCCAACTTCCTCAGAACCCCAACTTTCTCCCATTTGCCCCCAACCCCCTTTACATTATCTCCTTCAGAACCCCAACTTCCTCAGAACCCCAACTTTCTCCCATTTGCCCCCAACCCCCTTTACATTATCTCCTTCAGAACCCCAACTTCCTCAGAACCCCAACTTTCTCCCATTTGCCCCCAACCCCCTTTACATTATCTCCTTCAGAACCCCCACTTCCTCCAAACCCCCACTTTCTCCATTTGCCTCCAACCCCTTTACATTATCTCCTTCAGAACCCCAACTTCCTCAGAACCCCAACTTTCTCCCATTTGCCCCCAACCCCCTTTACATTATCTCCTTCAGAACCCCAACTTCCTCAGAACCCCAACTTTCTCCCATTTGCCCCCAACCCCCTTTACATTATCTCCTTCAGAACCCCAACTTCCTCAGAATCCCAAGTTTCTCCCTTTTGGCCCCCAGCCCCCTTTGAGCCCCCTGTTGCTTCCCACTACTGAGGTCTGAAGTGTTATGCTTGATGTTATTCCAGTGAGGCGGCCCCAGGGACCTCTACACTAATATTAGCACAGGTCGCCTCGAGTACCACTGGTCCAACTCCTGTTTTACTTGCCTGCCAGAATATAGCTCACCACCACCACCACCCGGGGGGCCCCATGACGCGTAACACCACACTGGGGGAACTGTGATTGTGGACGACCTGAGATTAGGAGAGTTGAGACTGGAGAAACACATTGGGAAAACTGAGATTGGGAGAGTTGAGTTGATACTAGAGAAACACAGTGGGATAGATGAAATTAGGAGAGTTGAGACTGGAGAAACACATTGGGGAGCTGAGATTGTGGACGACCTGAGATTGGGAGAATTGAGACTGGAGAAACACATTGGGAGAACTGAGATTGGGAGAGTTGAGACTAGAGAAACACATTGGGAGAACTGAGATTGGGAGAGTTGGAACTGAGGTGAGGTTGAGAGTGGCAAGTTTGTAGACCTGATAAGATTGTGGACATATTGAGACTGAGATGCTATAAGAATACTTGAATCATACTATAGAAGCAAACTGGGGGATCTGAGAGTGGAGACGAGCTAAGTGAGATTAGGAGAGCTGTGCTTAGTAATTACGATATGTGGATGTTTGAGACTAGAAAGACACTAGGAGATCTGAGATTGTAGACAAGCTAAAAACATTGGAGAGTTACGAATGCTGTGACTAATACGATACTGGGATGTTTGAGACTAGAACACAATGGGAGAGCTGAGGTTGTGGAAGAGTTGCGACTGAGAGAAGGTTGTGAGAACTGACAGGCTTCATAACATTTATTAAAAGAGATGAGATTGCGAGAGCTGTTATTGTAGACCAAAAGTTATTATGAAAAAAACATTCCTTAGCTTAAAAATTACGTAGAGTAAGCTAAAATGCATATTAACAAGGCATAAATGGACAGGAGTTACTAGAGGTAGCTTTAAATCACTAACTATGATATTTAATTCCCAAGGTGAATATACTGTAAACTCTATAATAATAGACACGTTACTGAAAGGGCTGAAAGAAGGGAGAGACATGATGAGGTAACTGGAGGTTTTTAGTTTGTTCCCTAGACTTCCATCAAGCTTAAATTTATACCCCCTAGACCTCCTTTCAAGACAAATGTGTAAATTTTTCGGTAGAAAAATTTGCCGGCCAAAGGCCGGTTCCTCTTAAATTACAGGCTCACTATCGCTCGCCAGGAAATCATCGACAGCTAAATGGCACGAAAGGTCTTACAATTGACAGAAATGGGCGATAGTTCTTAAAAACGCCAAACTAGTGGGGCTAACGTCTTAAAATATCAAAAGCAATGGGGCTAAACATGAGGTAGAAAAGGGTAAACAAAAAATCCCTCAAGTGGAAATCTCCCCTTAACCTTTTCACCACTATGACACTTCTGGGCATTTATGCCGGCCTACATCACACGATTTGATTTAGCTTTGGAAGACCCTCTAGGCATGGATGGGTCAAAGTATAGCTCCATTACCAGTTGACTCGTAAATTGTCTTCCTAGCTGAATAAAATAATCTACTAATATCCATAAGCTAAAATAGAATAAGAAGCATAACATAATTGTTTACTGAAAGGGCTAAGATTGGATATTTGACCCTTTGAGGATTATGACGCGTATTGACAGCTTTTTTTGGCTATCATTAAACGATTTTATACATCTTAGGAAGGATCTGTGGGAATGGAAGGGTAAAGTCCATCTCACTTAACCCTCTGACTCCCATACGCCCTTCCTTATCCTTACAATCGTCTACTAATATAGCCAGAATATACCCAAAACGCGTCATAATCCACAAGGGGTTTATACAATACAAACAGGTAATTGGAGATCAAGAAAGATGCATTTAACCCGCGTAAATTATTATGATTGTAGTGGGCATGTCAATTCCATAAATTGGGTTAAAATTCAATCGGATATGAATAGAGGAATTATCGAGCGAAGAACTGACTAAACATATATTTCCTGCCAGTAACTTTACAATCGAATTTCATACCAGTTATTACTTCACTTTGTTAGTTCACAGACAGTTCATGATTATTGGAGGCAAAAAGTAGTGCATTGTGTATGATACTCACATTGGTTTGGTAGAAGTTAACCGGAAAACAGCAATAAATAAGTAAGTAAATAAATAGATAGATCAATCTAAAAAAAAATACAAAATACAAAATAAAATATAATGATAATATTCTGTAAAAAAAAATTGTATAAAGAAAGTATATAAAATCATTAGGTATAGTGGGATTAATTGACATCTTTATCCTTATATTAGAGGGGTTTACTATAGTCCGTTCATTATAAGTTGGGCAGAAATCGTAACCTCTAACCTCGACTGTAACTCAAAAAGGGCTGGAGCAAATGAGCTGTCAATGCATACACATATTATCTAGCCAAGTCTTCCTATTTGGTAGAAATATTTGCTCGATTACTCTAATCCTTTTTGAGTTATGAGAGGTTAGGGGTTATAATTTATGCCCAACCTATAAGGAACGGACTATACTACCAATTTACTGCTATGACTAAAGGAGTGTATGAGAGTGAGGTGGTAGAGCAGAGAGGGAGAGGCAGACCGAAAATTATTTGGAAGGATGGAGTTGAGAGGTGTATGAGTGGAAGTGGTGTGGGGTGGGAGGGAGGGGCGCCGGCTGACAGGTGATAGTGAAGCATGCAGGTGATTCATTCGTGGCCACCCTCTCGTGGATTAAGGCATCTGGTAATAGATAGATACATAGGTAGATTGTGGACACTATAATTGCCCTTGTCATGCCTTCATTAAGGGGAGGAGTGGGGTGGGGGGGATTATATTGTATACGATTATTATTTGTGTTTTTATGTATAGGCTACAGGCTTAGATTAATATCCAGTATTCGAGAATGAATAATATGCCGTAGGCGTGTGCATAAACCTTGAACTGTCTTGCTGGTGTAATGGTTAGAGTGTTTAAGATCTGTATGTGGTAACCCAGGTTCGAATCGCGGGACGATCACATATTTTCATTAATTTCATTGGGAGGTGTTTGGTGTTGAGAGCGGAATTACTAAACAAATATCTAAGGTTAGATATATTGTTTTCTACTTTGCTCCCGAGACCTCTATCCAGCTTATGAAAACACCAACAAGACCCCTCTTCAAGATAAAGTTGTATTATTTTTGGTATCAAAATGTCCTGGCCGAGGCCGCTTTCTCCTAAAATGCAGGCTCGCTATCGCTCACAAGGATAAATTTGACATTTAAATGACACGGAAGGCCTTATTATTGACACAGACATTTGGCGAAAGGTCTTAAAATTGCGAAACCAATAGGGCAGAACGTCTTATAATCTCAAAACTAACGGGGCTCAACATGAGGGAGAAGAGGTTCCTTCCAGAAACAACCTCCCCTTAAACCCATGTTTGTTTACAATGTGTACACTAATAAGGACAATATACTTGTTAGATTTTATATCACAAAAGAGAGGCTAACATTAGACGATTTCATTCAGCTTGGAAAAAACGTATGCTAGATATATTTTGCCTCTGATAACTATAAGTGTTTCCTAAGCTAGATGTAATCGGCTATTGCTATACCCTCTTCAAAATAGGTAGGCCAGAAATCGTGAACCCTTACCTCTATGCCTCAAAAATGGCTGGAGCATAATTATGGGCTGTAAATTTTCACATTCGTTCCCTGTCTGACACTTCCCAAATGGTATAAATGATATTCCGGTTACTCTAGTCGGTTGTGAGTTATAAAGGTTATTGTTTAACCTCTTTCAGATCCCATGACCCCTTTTTACCTTTGACTCTGGCTAAGAACTAGATGATTTTATGCAGTTTAAGAAGGACCTATGTTACTACGAGGGTTTATTTTAGTCGTACTTACCCATTTGAGTCGTATAGGTAGGTTACAAACTAAACAAAAACTCGCCTAATGGTACCCAGAATATGAAGACAATTACGTAATGGTGGTGAAGGGGTTAAGAGTTTTGGCCTACTTATTTGGAACTGGGTATAGCCAAAATAAAGTTAACATTTCGCCCTCCTACTGAAAGGGATAAAAGAGTTCAAATGAGGTAAGGGGAGACTGTCCGTTTGTTTGGTCTATTAATTCATTTATTCATACATTTTTTAGTGTCCTCGCTAGACCTCCATCAAGCTTAGAATAACACCCCCTAGACCCCCCTTTAAGATAACACCCCCTAGACCCCCCTTTAAGATAACACCCCCTAGACCCCCCTTTAAGATAACACCCCCTAGACCCCCCTTTAAGATAACACCCCCTAGACCCCCCCTTTAAGATAACACCCCCTAGAACCCCCCTTTAAGATAAACACCCCCTAGACCCCCCTTTAAGATAACACCCCCTAGACCCCCTTTAAGATAACACCCCCTAGACCCCCTTTAAGATAACACCCCTAGGACCCCCCTTTAAGATAACACCCCTAGACCCCCTTTAAGATAACACCCCCTAGACCCCCTTTAAGATAACACCCCCTAGACCCCCTTTAAGATAACACCCCTAGACCCCCTTTAAGATAACCCCCTAGACCCCCCTTTAAGATAAACACCCCCTAGAGCCCCCTTTAAGATAAACACCCCCTAGACCCCCCTTTAAGATAAACACCGCCTAGAGCCCCCTTTAAGATAACACCCCCTAAGCCCCCCTTTAAGATAACACCCCCTAGACCCCCCTTTAAGATAATACCCCTAGACCCCCCCCTTTAAGATAACACCCCTAGACCCCCTTTTAAGATAACACCCCCTAGACCCCCCGTTAAGATAACACCCCCTAGACCCCCCTTTAAGATAACACCCCCTAGGCCCCCCCTGTTAAGATAACACCCCCTAGACCCCCTTTAAGATAACACCCCCTAGACCCCCTTTAAGATAAATTTGTATATTTTTGGGTAGAAAAATTTCCCGGCCGAAGACCGGTTCCTCTTAAAATTGCAGGCTCGCTATCGCTCGCCAGGAAATAATAGATACCTAAATGGCACGAAAGGTCTTAAAATTGGCAACAAAATGGGGCAAAAGGTGTTAAAATCGCCAAACTAATGGGCCGAACGTCTTATAATCTCAAAACTACTGTAGTGGGGCTAAACATTAGGGAGAAGGGGGTCCAGAAAAACGGTCTGCCTCCCCTTAAGGTGAAATGTTGAATGCATTATGTTCGCAGGGTCAGGGAGGCGTAACGGGAGATTGGAAGTTTTATTTTTTATGTCTTTACCCGCGCGGAAGATTGATCGGCCTTCGTCTATATTTATAAAGGGATGCTGGGGGAAATCGGTTGTAAAGGCGTTGTCACACGAACTCTTTTTCCGTCAATTTCGTATGAGCAAGTTTTTTCTCGTAATATCTCGAGTCTTTTTCGCATGGGAATTGGAAACTAGATTGAAGGTATTCGTAATTTTTTTGAGGAGGAAGTTTTTTCTTGTAATATTATGAGTTTTTCGCATGGGAATCGGAAACTAGATCGAAGGTATTTTATGCTATAATCTATTCGCTGCAAGTAGGCGATGAATCATGACCTCTATCCTCTGTAACTCAAAAAGGGCTAGAGCAAATTGGCTGTAAATTTCCACATCTATTCGTTAACTGACTCTTCCCAAATGGTAGAAATATTAGCTCGATTACTCCATCCTTTTCTGAGTTACAGAGGTTAGAGGTCATGATTTCTCGCCTACTTACAGCGAATACACTATAGTTGGTTGAATTTTGATATACCTGAGACTTTAAGGGGGACACCGGATTTGTTTTATCTTTCTCTCCTTTTCTCTCTTTCTCTGGCTAGTATCCATTCTGCCTCATTCAGCCTACTGTTTTAAGACGTTTACCCCCATCCAGGTGTCAATATTTTCTTGGCGAGCGGTAGCGAGCCAGCATATATATATTTTTGTTTTGACAGCAAGGTAAATTTGTAAATTTTTCGATAGAAAAATTTCTCCGGCGAAGCCGGATTCCTCCATACAATGCTGGCTCACTATCGCTCTCCAGGAAGAAATCGACACCTGGATGGGGATAAACGTCTTAAAACAGTTGGCTGAATGGGGCCGAATGGATACAAGCCAGGGAAAGTGAGAAAAGGAGAGAAAGATAAAACAAATCCGGTGTCCCCCCTTAAAGCTGCCAGACTACAATTGCTCATAACAATTGACGGATAATGCGCTCGTGTGACACTGCCTTAAGGGGGTACTGCAAGCCTTTTCTGGACCCCCTTCTCCCTCATGTTTAGCATATTAGTTTTGAAATTTTAAGACGTTCTTTTCATTAGTTTGGTGATGTTAATGCCTTTCGCCCCATTTGGTTGTCAATTTCAAGACCTTTCGTGCCATTTAGGTATCGATTTTTTCCTGGCGAACGAAAGCGAGCCTGTAATTTTAAGAGGAACCGACACATATTTATATCGAAAAATGTACAAATTTATCTTGAAGGGGGGTCTAAGGAGTGTTTTTTTTTTTAAGCTTGGTGGAGGTTTAGCGATGAAACTAAAAAATGAATGAATAAATTAATTAATAGACCAAAAAACCGAGTAGTACCCTCTTAAATCCAGACATTTATCATTGATTTTATTACTGTCTGTGACCTACCGCACTGGGGAATTATTATACTGGGATTTCGGTAAAATTATGCATTGTGAAATGACGAGCAAGCAGTTTAAAAAAAAAAAAAAAAAATCTGGAGGTATTACTGTTCCATTAGCAACTGTGAATTGTTAATATTATCTTAGTTTCCTAATTTTTTGTCTCATTTTCCCCATGTTTACCTCAGTTTCCTTATGTTTACTGCAGTTTACCTCAGTTTCCTTATTTTCCTGATGTTTACCTCAGTTTCCTCATGTTTACCTCAGTTTCCTCATGTTTACCTCAGTTTCCTCATGTTTACCTCAGTTTCCTCATGTTTACCTCGGTTTCCTCATGTTTACCTCGGTTTTCTTATGTTTACCTCAGTTTCCTCATGTTTACCTCGGTTTCCTCATGTTTACCTCGGTTTTCTTATGTTTACCTCAGTTTCCTCATGTTTACCTCGGTTTTCTTATGTTTACCTCAGTTTCCTCATGTTTACCTCGGTTTTCTTATGTTTACCTCAGTTTCCTCATGTTTACCTCGGTTTTCTTATGTTTACCTCAGTTTCCTCATGTTTACCTCGGTTTTCTTATGTTTACCTCAGTTTCCTCATGTTTACCACGGTTTTCTTATGTTTACCTCAGTTTCCTCATGTTTACCTCGGTTTTCTTATGTTTACCTCAGTTTCCTCATGTTTACCTCGGTTTCCTCATGTTTACCTCAGTTTCCTCATGTTTACCTCAGTTTCCTCATGTTTACCTCAGTTTCCTCATGTTTACCTCGGTTTCCTCATGTTTACCTCGGTTTTCTTATGTTTACCTCAGTTTCCTCGTGTTTACCTCGTCCTGATGTTTACCTCAGTTTCCTCATGTTTACCTTTGTTTTTTCGTGTTTACCTCAGTTTCTTCATGTTTACCTCAATTTCCTCATGTTTACCTCAGTTTCCTCATGTTTACCTCAGTTTCCTAATTTTTACCTGTTTCCTCATGTTTACCTCAGTGGCCTAATGTTTACCTCGGCTTCCTCATTTACCTCGGATTCTTAATATTTACCTTAGTATTATCATATTTACCTTAGTTTTCCCATACAGTTTCCTAATAATATCTTTCTCAGTTTCCCCATATTTCCTTTAGTTTCCTTATACTTATCTCCGTTTTCTCATATTTACCTCAAGTTTCTCAAATAATCTGCAGTTTTCGCAAATTTGTCTTGGTATTCTCAAATTATCCTCAGTTTCATCATATTTTCCTTAGTTTCCTCAGATTGATCTCAGTTTCCTCAAATTTATCTGTGTTTACTCATATTAGTATCAGTATCCTTTCCTCTGTACGGTATATAAATTCCCTCAAATTATACCGTATTAAATTTCACCAGATGTGGCTTAATTTCCTCATATTCCCATCAGTTTCCTCATAGTTTCCTCTGTTCTTCAAATGTCCTTCAGAATCACCCTCATAATTTCCCAAGTTTCCTCAAAGTTCCCTCAATATCCTCAAATTTGCCTCAGTTTGCTCAAATATCCCCCCTGGTGGAGGCTGGGGTGAGGAATGTGAGGGTGGGAGCGGACGATACGGACCACTGAACACACGCACACATACACACATACACACACACACGCACATCCACATACACACTCTTGCACATACATACAAACTCATACACATTTATACATACACACACATGCACATACATACGCACACGGGTTGCTGTGGTCCAGTGGTTTAGAGTGCTGTGTCTTGCGTGCTGACCACGAGGGCCGGGCCGGGGCGAGCGTTCGAGTCCCCATCAGAATGCTAAAGTTTTTTTCGGCCATAGCGATGGAGAAAATTGTATCGTGGTTCCTCCCTAACCAAGCTGCTATCAGCCTTTGTTAGCCTACACATCTTCTCACCAATACAAAGTGTATCTGCGTATGTACTTGGTGGGAAGCCAGGCACCTCACCGTCGCCAAAGGTCGCCTGTGACCTCGTAGTTAAGGTAGAATAAGTGTTGTACAGTACCTAGGTTTAAGAAAACTCTGTAGATTTTCAGCCTCAGGGCTGCAATGAACAATAAACCGACAATTATTATAATTATTATTATTTAGACACACACACACACACACACACGTGAACAGAGTTGAAATTAATTTAGATATATGAAAAATATAGAGATACAGTCAAACACCCACCCCAAGACATAATAGAGAGGCGGATGGACTTCATCAGGCCACAGCCACCCGCCGTAATCGGTTTTCTGTTATAACTGTGGCAAATCGGCTATCTCTATAATACCTGGTGTAGAGTGTTTGACCTTTAAGAACAAGTAGTATAGTACTAATGAAATAGTCAAAATCAGGGGGTTGATAAATTTGAGGAAGTCAATTTTGTAGTCAGAAGTAGAGTAGACAAAATCAGTTAGTTCAAATTGGGGAAGTCACATTTAGTAATCAGATGTCGAATAGATGTCGAATAGATGTCGAATAGATGTCGAATAGATGTCGAATAGATGTCGAATAGATGTCGAATAGACAAAATCCGTTAACTATGTCAAAAAGAACTAAAATATTTAGCACGAGATAAAGTGAGATTGAGCTCTGGGAGGCAGGGGACGCTCAACCCCCCACTCTGACAGGATCAGCCACACACAAATACATATACACATTCACACGCACACACACATGCATACGCTGAAGCACATATATTTAATATATATATATATATATATATATATATATATATACACAGTACAGTATATTGTATATACATTATGTATTGCATATATTACAACAAAGGAGGTCAGACAGAGGGTAGGGCGTGACTCATCATCATAGACCCGAACAAACCTGAAACAAGAGCAGATGAGGAACAAAGCTTTGTTTATGTTCTGACCCCTTACTCCTCTACTGGGATTTATATACCCTCCCTTCTCCTCCCCCCTCCCTCATTCCAGCACACCCTTCCCCTCCCCCCTCCCTCATTCCAGCACACCACTCCTAGCCCCCTCCCCCCTCCCTCATTCCAGCACTCCCTTCCCCTCCCTCATTCCAGCACTCCCTTTCCCCTCCCCCTCCCTCATTCCAGCACACCACTCCTAGCCCCTCCCCCCTCCCTCATTCCAGCACTCCCTTCCCCTCCCTCATTCCAGCACTCCCTTCTCCTCCCCCCTCCCTCATTCCAGCACACCCTTCCCCTCCCCCCTCCCTCATTCCAGCACACCACTCCTAGCCCCCTCCCCCCTCCCTCATTCCAGCACTCCTTCCCCTCCTCATTCCAGCACTCCCTTCCCCTTCCCCTCCCTCATTCCAGCACTCCTTTCCCCTCCCCCCTCCCTCATTCCAGCACACCACTCCTAGCACCCTCCCCCCTCCCTCATTCCAGCACACCACTCCTAGCACCTTCCCCCCTCCCTCATTCCAGCACTCCTTTCCCCTCCCCCCTCCCTCATTCCAGCACACCACTCCTAGCACCCTCCCCCCTCCCTCATTCCAGCACTCCCTTCCCCTCCCCCCTCCCTCATTCCAGCACTCCCTTCCCCTCCCCCCTCCCTCATTCCAGCACACCACTCCTAGCACCCTCCCCCTCCCTCATTCCAGCACACCATTCCTAGCCTCCTCCCCCCTCCCTCATTCCACCACACCACTCCTAGCCCCCTCCCCGCTCCCTCATTCTACCACACCACTCCTAGCCCCCTCCCCCCTTCATTCTATACCCTCGCCCCCCCCCCTAATTTCAAGACCCCACCTTCACCCCCTGTTTCCCCTTTTATTCCTAAATCTTAACCATCTCTCCCCCCCCCCCCCCCTTTCAGAAACCCACCCCTCTCCCCCTTTCTTTCCCCCCATTTCAGAACTCCCCCCTCGCTCTCCTTCCCCACCATTTCATATCCCCACCCTCTTCCACTTTCTCCCCCTATTCCAGAACCCCACCCCTTGGCCCCTCCCCTCTCTCATTCCACACTTCTTCCCCTTCCTCCCCTTCATTTCGAAACTCCAGCTCTCTTGCCCGATCTTTCCTCCTCTCCCACTTTCCCCCCTCATTCCAGAATCCCCCTTCCCCCCTCTCTTCCCCAATTCCAAAACCCCACCCCTCTCCAAATATTTTCCCCCTCATTCTAGAACCCTTCCCCTCTCTCAACCCATGCCTTACTCCTCTCCCCCCTTTCCAGAATTCCATCTCTTGTCCTCTCTCCCCTAACATCCATATTCCTCCGCCTTCATTCCTTAACCCCACCTCTTGTCCCCTCTCCCTCTCACTCCAGACTCCTTCCCCCTCATTCCATAACCCCACCTCGCCCTCTCACTCCATACCCCTCCCACTCCCATTCCAGAACCCCACCTCTCGCCTCCCCCTCCCTCATTCTATATCCCTACCACTCTCATTCCAGAAAACCCCCACTCTCCCCCCTCCCTCTCACTCCATACCCCTCCCACTCCCCATTCCAGAACCCACTTGTCGCCCCCTTCCCCCTCATTCCCTACCCCTCCCCTCAATTCCAGAAACTCACCCTTCCCTTCCTTTTTTTTGGGGGGGGGGGGGAATTGCTCAGTCGGTATTTCGTCTTTTTCACAAATGATTTCTTCAATGTCCCTTCCCTCCATCCCAGCCTATTCTGTTTAAGTTTACTCACTTCATACCCTACTGATTTACGCAAACATTCATGAACTTAAATTCCCTCTCTCTCTCTCTCTCTCTCTCTCTCTCTCTCTCTCTCTCTCTCTCTCTCTCTCTCTCTCTCTCTCTCTCTCTCTCTCTCTCTCTGACCTCAATTTGCGAAACTTTGGTCAGAAAGTGTTCCTCCTCATATGGTGTTTACATCCACCTCCATTCCTTCCAAGACCCCTATTCCCTGCCATTATGTTACACACAACATATACACATCATACGCAACATACTGTACCTATGGGAATTGGTCTAAATAGGAAGGCCATGAGAGAGAGAGAGAGAGAGAGAGAGAGATAAGTATATATATGTATATACTGTATATATAAAAAAAAAATATATATATATATATATATATATATATATATATATATATATATATGTGTGTAGAGACAGAGAGAGAGGGAGAAGGACTTTGAAAAGAGAGCATGCGAGCGAGCGAGAGAGAGGAAGGGGTCAGGTCGCTCCGGTTATTAATGAGTCCACGAATAGGTAATCTACACATCTCCGCCCTCATGATGCTCCGTCAGGCGTCACGCTCCGCCACGCTCCACAACCAAGACCCCCGGAGCCTGGAGTGTTTCACGCAACCCGGTTCTGAACCTTTAAGGGGATAGGGGTTATTTTGGGGGGTCTATTTATTTATATATTAATTTATTTTTTTAGTTTCCTCGCTAGACCTCCATCAAGCTTTAAAAAACACTCCCTGAACCCCCTTCAAGATAGATTTGTACATTTTTCGGTAGACAAATTTCCCGGCCTACGGCCAGTTTCTAATAAATTACAAGCTCGCTATCGCTCGCCAGGAAAAACATGACACCTAAATGGCACGTAAGGTCTTAAAATTGGTAACGGAATGGGGCGAAAGGTGTTAAAATTGTCAAACTAATGGGCCGAAGATCTTAAAATCTTAAAACTAATGAGGCTAAAAACGAGGGAAAAATCTCCCTCGCTCATTCTCATCTGATTAGCTTAGGTGGGGCGATGGATAAGATAGGTTGAATTGGGACAGCTTCGTCTTGGTCAAAAAAAGTATCGCAAGTTGAATGCACTGGGGGAAAAAAATCAGGACTATGGTACACTCGGATAACATACTCTCCAGCCCACTCGTAAATATTCGTGAACTTCACCTATTTCTAATTATGGAAGTATATAGCCGAAGTCACGCGAGCCCTTTTTCGAGCAATTTTTACGGGCAATTATGGTCTGGAAGCTACACAAATTACACCTTTTCAGATTTCAGCAGCCTAAAATAATCTACCTTCAGTTTAGTTACCGATACCAGTGCGAAAATGTCCCGAAATAATACCAAAAAAAAATTGCTCATGGAAAATTGACGGAAAAAGCGCTCGTGTGACAGCGGCTTATCTCTGGAAACGATTATATGGTTATAACTTTCTATACATCAACTACAAAAATATATATACTGTTTATTGAAAAGTTAAGCTCTATCCAAAAATATATATACTGTTTATTGAAAAGTTAAGCTCTATCCAAAAATATATATACTGTTTATTGAAAAGTTAAGCTCTATCCAAAAATATATATACTGTTTATTGAAAAGTTAAGCTCTATCCAAAAATATATATACTGTTTATTGAAAAGTTAAGCTCTATCCAAAAATCAATCCATATAGTTATAATTGCATAAACACAAACATAGGGGTCCAGGATTTGTTATCAGTGGGCTAGATACTATGGTATCCGAGTGTACAGTGGCGCTAATATGTCATGTCTCAGCTGTCATTACGTTTGGCTCGCTCTGTGCTGTATTAATGTCTGTCAGATGTTGAATAGGATCGGTAAGTGTAGGAACATGGTTGTATATCTCACTCGAAAAGTAAAAAAAACATGTATAAATATTGCCGATACCAATTATTGATCAAAACATAATCGGTGCCGAGACATCACTTATTAGCGCGACCGTACCTGACCAAGCTTATCACCATCCTCCACATACAATAGTTTACCAGAAATTATTTAGGTGTTTCAGTATTTGATGACGTACGCGTGTTTCCTTATTTTACTTGGCCTATAATTAGATAATTTTGTTCAGTTTTGGATGAAATTATGATAGTCGGCAAGGTTCATTGACATGCACATTACCGCTTTCATTCCTAAACGACCTTCCAAACTTTTGTTTGTTCTTTCTCTCACTCACTCACTCACTCACTCACTCACTCACTCACTCACTCACACTCTCTCTCTCACTCACTCACTCACACTCTCTCTCTCTCTCTCACTCTCTCTCTCACTCACTCACTCTCTCTCTCTCAACCTCGGGACCTTCATATCAAGTAATATCGTCTAATGTAAGCCAGAATATAATAGAGAAAGGTATCCTCAAACTACTGTGAAAGGGTTAGTGTGATAACGAGAACTGAACTCAACTTGGCAGAAGGTGGAAAGGGTTAGGTTAGCTGGGAACAATAACGAAACAGGGGTGTTAAGGGGACAGTGGCTGTTATTTGTTGGTCTATTAATTCTATTACGAGGGCTGGATGTGATGGAGATGAGCTGCTTGAGGAGTATGTGTGGAGTTACTCGTAGAGACAGATTGAGGAATGAAGATATTCGTAGGAGAGTGGGGCAGCAGGAACATTTGTCAGCCAGAGTGGACAGAAGGGTGCTGAGCTGGTATGGTCATGTTGAACGAATGGGAGATGAAAGGCTTACAAAGAGAATATGTGAGTCAGGTACAAGGGGAGATAGAAGGGCAGGAAGACCCTCATTGAGATGGAGAGACTGTGTAAGAAAGGCTTTGGATGATAGAGGAATGACTATAGATCAGGCAGGGGAAGTGGTGGTGGACAGGAGTGAATGGAGAATGCTTGTGAATAGTTGAGTGAACACGTGGTCATTTGGAGTAAGGGGTCGGGCGCAAGTTGGACTAGATAATAGTCCATCAGGCGCCTGGCCCGGGGAGACGATTAATATGAAGGGTGTGCATGGAAGTGTGGTGGGAGGGCTTGTGGCTTTGGCTCCGCTGCATGTCTGCCTGCCGAGATCGGAACCTCTCCGGGTGGTCAGGGGCCGGGGGAGTGCTGGAGCGACCTTGGTAACCCTGGGTCTTCTCCTGGGTGACCTGGATGTGTGAGAGTTTGTGTTTTTTATCTGTTTATTTTTTGTGTTATGTTGTTTTTGTGTTTTCCCTGTTCTTGCTGTCTTGAGTCGGCTACCCCAAAAATGGGGATTGGGCCTGAGCATATAGATAGATAGATAGATTAATTCATGTATTCATTTAATTTTTAGTTGCCTCGCTAGACCTCCCTCAAACTTAGAAACAAAAAACCTAGACCCCCCCATCAAGATAAATATGTACATTTTTCGATAGAATAATGTCCCGGCCGAAGACCGATTCCTCTTATAATTACAGGCTCGCTAACGCTCGCCAGGAAAAAATCAACACCTAAATGACACGGTAGGTCTTAAAGTTGACAACGAAATGGAGCTAAAGGTGTTAAAATCACCAAACTAATGGGCCGAACGTCTTAAAATTTCAAAACTAATAGGGCTACACACGAGGGAGAAAGGGGCCAGAAAAAACAGCGCATGCCTCCTTAAATTGTTTCCAGCTCTGTTTCGTGTCTGTATGGATTTCAAATGATGCTTTGGGATGAATTTGAATTGTTCAATCTACTATAAGATATTATACTGTTTATATATAGAGAATTTGGGGAGATATAACCCCTACACCCCATTTGATTCATTCGCTGAATATAGTCAACGCATCAGTGGAGAGAAATCTATATTTTGGAATCTAAGCCTTCACTCCCAATTATATCTATAGGCCTATACTCATCACCAAATGTTGTGTGTGAAGTCTTTATGTATCCAGTAATTAGCCATTATTATAGAAGAACCCGTCATCAAGATCATCATTTAGTGGAGAGTACAAAGGAAAGCAAGCAACAACATGGAGGGGAGAAGAAGGGGGGGGGTGAAGGTGTGCAGGGTCCGAGAGGGTCAAGAGGCAATCGGAAAAAATCGAATACCATATGAACATTTATTATTTTATTTTATTTGTATTATATGTATTATTCTTTTTTTATCCTGGTGCTCAACGGCAACCCGACACACACACACATACACACACACACACACACACACACACAACAATAACAACAAAAATAACGATCTCATAGTATTTGCCAACAAATGTTATTGGCCAGATATTATAGTAAAAAGTTACAACATTTTGAATGAGTAGCATTTTGATACAATTAGTCCTGTACGCCTTGAATCATTTAAGGTTCAAACCAAAGACTTATAGCTTTACACTGTGTAAATGTTTGATATGAAAAGGGTAGTTAATGTGTCCATATTAATCTACCCCTATAAAGGTATATTGGTGGTTATAAACCATCTAATAAAATAAATGAAAGGTAATTCACTACCGGTACCGCTATACCCACTGATGTTATATACCTTCTTTATACCGTTTGTATATCCTATATTATTTACAGTGTGCAATTAATCACAA
The DNA here is from genome assembly GCA_032716605.1 of Paralithodes platypus. Classification (NCBI taxonomy): domain Eukaryota; kingdom Metazoa; phylum Arthropoda; class Malacostraca; order Decapoda; family Lithodidae; genus Paralithodes; species Paralithodes platypus. Next base: position 57,715,308 of record CM064521.1, on the reverse strand, counting down.
ATCTTACCTATCCAGGACCCCCCCCCCCTAAACAAAAACACACACAGTAAATAAAAAAATAAAAAATAATAATAATAATAATAATAATAATATACAGTATATATACTGTATATACTGTGTATATACAGTATATAGTATGTAATATAATATTAACGTTGCATGAGGCAAGAACAAGTAAGATGGCAACTGATATACTGTATATGATATGATCAGGGCAGAATAAAGTATATCAGTGGACTCGAAGGTAAAAATATATGTAGGTATGCAACTAGATGTATGAGGATAATATAAACCAAATATATGTAGGTATGCAACTAGATGTATGAGGATAATATAAACCAAATATATGTAGGTATGCAACTAGATGTATGAGGATAATATAAACCAAATATATGTAGGTATGCAACTAGATGTATGAGGATAATATAAGCCAAATATATGTAGGTATGCAACTAGATGTATGAGGATAATATAAACCAAATATATGTAGGTATGCAACTAGATGTATGAGGATAATATAAACCAAATATATGTAGGTATGCAACTAGATGTATGAGGATAATATAAACCAAATATATGTAGGTATGCAACTAGATGTATGAGGATAATATAAGCCAAATATATGTAGGTATGCAACTAGATGTATGAGGATAATATAAACCAAATATATGTAGGTATGCAACTAGATGTATGAGGATAATATAAACCAAATATATGTAGGTATGCAACTAGATGTATGAGGATAATATAAACCAAATCACAATATTTGGAATACAAAATGTTACCGGTAGTTATATTTCAGCCTATATGTTCAAGGCCACATACATTTAGCATAGAGTGAGGCGCAGACAGATACTATACCCTGTTGCAAATAGGTAGGCCAGAAATCCTACCTCATAACCCCTGTAACTCAAGAAGGTGAGCCTACTAATTCGTTGTCTAGCATGGTTGGCAACTCACATGCACACCTAGCCCCCCCCCCCCCTCCCCCTCCCCCTCCCCACACACACATATACACTCAGTCACGCAAATAAACTGTGTGTGTATATATATTATATGTGTGTGTGTGTGTGTGTGTGTGTGTGTGTGTGTGTGTGTGTGTGTGTGTGTGTAATTATGAGTGAATGACATTGTTTTAGTTAGAACGTGAACTACTGTGACCTTACCCGATCTCCAATATATACAGCCAAGACAAAAGAGGAACAACACAATTATAACCCTGTACAGTATTAGTGAGGAGAGGACGAGAATGATTTTAACCTCATTCGACCCCACAATAAATGCCGTGGCCGTAAAGCAAGGAGGAGTGAAGTATAAACAACGGCCACTTGACGCGGACCAGTTGACCGTGCGGAAATGTATATAAGGTCAGGTCGTGGAAGAGGGAGGGAGGGAGCGAGGGAGGGAAGGATGAAAGGAGGGAGGGAGGGAAGGATGAAAGGAGGGAGGGAGGGAAGGATGAAAGGAGGGAGGGAGGGAAGGATGAAGGGAGGGAGGGAAAGAGGAAGGGAGGGGAGGGGAGGAGTGGAGGGAGGGGAGGAGTGGAGGGAGGGGAGGAGTGGGAAGGGAGGGGAGGAGTGGGAAGGAGGGGGGGGAGGAGTTTGGTAGCACCGCCGTGACCTGTTCTGACCTTCACTAAAACCCGCCTCACGTAAACAAAAGCAGAGCCCTGAGTTGTTGAGGCGGGGTTGTGGGAAAGTCGTGTTGGGGTTAATGGAGGCTACACCTGGGGTGATCTAGGCCAGGTTTAGTACGAATATCATGTGACCCAAGGTAACCCAAATAGTTTGATCGGTTAACTATACTCAATATTACTGAATATAATAATAACGTTGATAATAACAAATGATAATGATAATAATGGTAATGATACTACTACTATTACTAATAATAATACATATAATTATAATAATAATAATGATAATAATAATATAAACTATATTAATAACTAGAGAGGCACTCGGTAGAGCGCATACCTCCGCCTAAGCTAGCGGAGGTATGCGCTCTACGGATCACCTAAATAGGGTCATTTCCTGCTTGGCGCATATGCTATCTACCCACCAAATTTAGTTAAAATCGTTTCATAACTTATTGATATATCTTGTTTGCAGACAAACGGAGGTAAAAACATAACCACTTCCAACTTTGTTGGTGGAGGAAATATTAATAGATAATCTCTATATATTAATAGATAATCTCTATATATTAATTACACGCCTTTTTATGCAGAGGATTTTGCTAATTTAATAAAACAAAATTAAGGAACGTGCGTCTGAGCGAAGGTGATATGCCTGATTTTTAACCCATACATTACCAGAGACTTCCTGTTCTCTGTATTGTGGCAACTATTAGACGATTTTGTTCAGATTAGGAAGGACCAATAGCAATAACAAGGCTTCAAACTATCTCAACCAACCCTTATAACTACCGCAGATTCTTCTTAAGCTGCATAATATCGTCTAGATGTAGCTCAAATAAATTAATACACGTCGCTGGTACTGAAAGGGTTAAGATAGACAAATAAATAAAGTAATAAGCCAACATATGAGGTGAATGCCGACATTGGGGTAACTTTGGTGAACGCCTAGCTCATTAATATGGACATCGGAATCAATAGCAACAGAGTCCACATCTATCAGTCTTTGGTTTGTAGGGATTCTATTTATGTTTCCCAGTTCATTTTATACAGACTGGAAACAACACCGACACGTCAAAAAAAAAACTATACCCTCTTTCTTGTCAACTGATGGTGCTGTACATGGCAAAGCTCCCATCAAGATTTCCTAGATAGGTTGAAGATTGTGTAGTGAAATAGGGTGCTAATTATATAAACTTGGCCTTAATATGATGCAGAGACATAGTAGTTTCATATTTGTCCATTAAGTATCGACAAATTAACTGCTAAGGGGTTCAATTAACTGCTAAGGGGTTCAATTAACTGCTAAGGGGTTCAATTTACTGCTAAGGGGTTCAATTTACTGCTAAGGGGTTCAATTTACTGCTAAGGGGTTCAATTAACTGCTAAGGGGTTCAATTTACTGCTAAGGGGTTCAATTTACTGCTAAGGGGTTCAATTAACTGCTAAGGGGTTCAATTAACTGCTAAGGGGTTCAATTAACTGCTAAGGGGTTCAATTAACTGCTAAGGGGTTCAATTTACTGCTAAGGGGTTCAATTAACTGCTAAGGGGTTCAATTTACCGTCAGCTGAAAAGAAACAGAGTATATGTAGCCTGGTTTTGAATATTGCATATTGTTGTCGTGAGTGCAAACCCTGGCATAATATTCAATTGTATAATGATAATATATGTGTTTGCGTTATTAGTATTATGTTAGTCTATGTGGATGGAGGAGACAACAGGTAAAGCTTCCTGTACTAACAACTACCTTCCTCCAAGATTGGAAGCGTGATACGGAAGCAAATTCCAAGTTACGCAAAGGTAAATCAAAATCTCTCCTTAAATCAAAGTACAGTACAAAATAATGTATGTTCTCTGTCAATAGTCGGTCAATCTCTTCTCTCTGGCAATAGTCGGTTTTCTGGTTTGTTGTTTGTTATGAAGTCGAGAACAAAAACAGTGTCATTATTTTTGTTTTCACCCAAATCCGCTTCTGTTCTAGTTTCTTTGTATTGGGAAGAAAGCATAAACGTTATACCTCTTTCGGCTTTGGGGTACGTCATATACAATACAGCATTTATAAATAATCGGTCCCCGTTAGTAATTTGGGTTTTAGTTCGGTCTATATATTTGCACTAGGAAAGTTATGAAGATGCATCGGAATTTCAATCACTGGCGGATTTACTATTAGGAAATAAAGTTTGAAGATACGCCGAAATATTGTATGCCATATTCTTTTGGGATGCATTAAATACTCTGCATTTATTTACACATTTATATTACTATTCTGTGTGTGTGTGCGTGTGTGTGTGTAGTGTGTGCGTGTGTTTGCGCAAAGTTAACAATCTTCCTTTGTTTAGAATCTGGCAAATCGTGAGCTGCGATATCGTATTGCTGGGAAGATTTTCTCTTCTGTCCGGCTATCGACAATAATCTACATCGTAAACTAGCTTCATGATGACTTGCAGCGGTGGGGACCCATAGCGGAGGAGGAACTGTTGCCGCATATACATTGCGTAAAAGTACCAGTTTCCAAGCAAACAAATTACAAAAATAATATAAAATAACAACAAATATATAATATATACTGTATATAAAGTATGTATATATATATATATATATATATATATATATATATATATATATATATATATTATATATATATATATATATATATATATATATATATATATATATATATATATATATATATAGAGAGAGAGAGAGAGAGAGAGAGAGATTTGTGAAGTGTAAATGGAACTCGGTATACTGTAGATTATTGATCATAGTTTGGTCAATATTAATCTAAGTAGAACATCATCATCAAGGGATTTTCAACTAATCAGTTTATTAATCATTTGAACTCCAAAACGAGTCGATACGTGAGTAATCTGAGTAAAAAATTCGAGGGTTTATATCAGTCAAACTAATAGTTGTAAGTATTTATTTCGTTAAAAATTATGAGAAATAGTCAGTTAACGTTGCTATTGATGAATCAGCAGAGGCGAAGTTCGTGTCATAAGCATAAATAAATAATAATAATAATAAACGGTTTATTAAAGAATGGCAGCCTCATGAGCTGAAAATACACATTTTATAATTTAGTGGATGAACATGAGATGTACAGATATGAGGATGGTAAGCTTAGTTTACAAACAAAATAAATAAATACAATAATGATGCATGTGCAGAATGCAAATTATCATAAAATAACCATGAGAGTAAGTGATATACAGTACATATACACATTTATTTACTTACTCATATACAGAACATACGTATATACACGTACGTGCGCACATACATATACATACATATATAGGAACATAAGAACATGCAGTAAGTGTGCACATGTCCGTATACACAAACGCTCACGTATGCACACAAACATACATACATACAGAAACTGTTTTGGTAAGTCAGGTAAAGAGGGTGCGGGTACTACAATGGGAGGTTAATCCTCGGTAGTGTAGGTGTGTGTGTGTGTGTGTGTGTGTGTGTGTGTGTGTGTGTGTGTGTGTGTGTGTGTGTGTGTGTGTGAGTGAGACAGAAGGCGAAATATGGAAGAGCTGGACGTTCTATTGTTAAGGGTGGAAATACATGGATGAAGATACGCGAACACTTAATAATGGATAAGTGTGTGTGTGTGTGTGTGTGGGGGGGGGGGGGGGGGGTTTCTGGACCCCCTTCTCCCTCATGTTTATCCCCATTAGTTTTGAGATTTTTACATTCACCCCATTAGTTTGGTGATTTTAAGACCTTTCGTACCATTTAGGTGTTGATTTTTCTGACGAGCGATAGCGAACCTGCACTTAGAAGGAACCAGCTTTCGGCAGGGGCAATTTTCTACCGAAAAATGCACAAATTTATCTCGAATGGAGGTTTTGGGGGTATGTTTTTAAGCTTGATGGAGGTCTAGGGAGGAAACAAAAATAATGATAAGTAAATAAATAGATAACCAAATAAATACAAGTTCCCAGTTAACCCCTTCTCTACCGGTCACGTGTTCTTAATTATATTTGAGCTATATATAGACGATTTTAGTGTTAAAAAAGGGCTTCAGGCAAGTAACAGGCTTAGAACTATCGCTCTTAACCCTTTTTACTACCACAGATCCTTATTGAACTGCACAAAATCGTCTAAATATAGCTAGAATAAAACGATAAAGACCTCGCCGGTACAGAAGGGGTTAATAAAAGAAACCGACTGTCAGTGTTTCATATTTAGCGCAGGTCAACGTTACCGGACTTTATTTCAGATGTTCTCGTTTAGCCCTTGAATTTTAGATAGACTTCGTATTGGGCACAATGTTCTGTAAGGGGACAGGGGTTATTTTTTAGGGACAATTTATTTATATATTCATTTATTTTTTAGTTTCCTCCCTAGACCTCCATCAAACTTAAAAAAACATCAATTAGATCCCCCTACGAGATTAATTTGTACATTTTTCGGTAGAAAATGTCATGGCCGATGGCCGGTTCCTCCACAATTACAGGCTCTCTATCGCTCGCCAGGACACAAATCGACACCTAAATGGCACGAAAGATCTTAATATTTACAAGGAAATGGAGCAGTAGGTCTTAAAATCGACAAACTATTGACGCAAACATCTTAAAATCTGAAAACTAATGGGGTTAAATATGAAGAAGAGGGGGGGGGGGGGGGGGGGGGGGGGGGGAAAAAAACGGGCCACCTCTCCGCTTGGCCACCTCATCAGTACCCGGCGGTGTTTCTGTCTGGTGTACCGCGCGTCTATCTATACCAGCCATCACATCACCTCCAAGAACACCCACCCCTCCCTCCGATATCGGCCCACTACGTCGGTTTTCAGTCACTTCGCCCCATCACCAATTCGCCCCACGACCACTTGGCCTCGTTACCACTTTGCCATATGACCACTTCGCCCCCTGGTTATTTCTCTTCACCACATATGTGTTTAATTACCATTTATCCTTGCAGCTACTAGTTACCTCTTATCATTGGTATTTTTTAGATCCCCAAGATATATATATATATATATATATATACTGTATATAATATATATATATATATATAGCTAGCTAGCTAGATAGATAGATAGATAGATAGATAGATAGATATTGATACAACAAAATTAGTTAATTAGATTTTAGCATTTTGACGGTTTTGTTGAAGTATGCCTTGTTCGTGTTTATTGTGGTTGTCAGACGGAGGTAACTAAGTGGTTACCAGAGCAATGTGGCGATGAGGTGTATAGTGGCCTGTTCCCCCCCATCACCTACCGCTCCTCTCACTATCCCTCCTCTATCTCCTCCTCCTCCCTATCCCCCTCCTCCCGTCTTCATCACCTGCCCTCGTCGCTACTCTTTCATCCTCCCTCCTATCCCACCACCACCACCATCATCATCCTTTTGGCTGCTCATCCTTCTCTTCTTTCCGGAGCAGATCCTCCTTAGATTTTGGTTTCTTTTCCATTTTCTTTTTTTTTCTACGTCTTTTATTTATAAATTCCCCCCTGATCAAATTCTTAGATTTTGTTTCGTTTCCATTTTATTTTAATTTTCTTCTTCTTTTTCCTGATCAGATGCTTGTATTTAGTTAGTTTTTTCGTTTTGACTTTTCGCCCTTCTATCCTTTTTGATAACTGTTGTCTTTTTCGTGATTGGTCACTTACTTACTCTTTGACTTTTTTCTACCTTTTTATCTCTAATCAGATTAGATCGCTGGAGACCCCGCAGAGGGCCGCTCTTTTCTGCTTATTCATCCATGTTATGACCTCTTCGGCTTCATGCATATTCTCTATTTCGCTTACATGTTCGATGACTTTATCAGCTTTCAGGTGCCGTCTCTCTCTCCTTTTTGTCCACTTTCTTATATTTGGAATTTTGCTAGATCTTAGATCCTGACTACCTCGTTGGAATTGTATGGTCTGTGGTAAGTGTATCTATGTAAATCTGTGTAAGCATCACTATATCTCTCTCTACACACACACACACACACACACACACACACACACACACACACACACACACACACACACACACACACACACACACATACATACATACATACATACATACATTCTACCTCTCTCACTGTCTTCCATCCCCCCCCTCCTCCTACCCATTTCTTCACGCTTCTCAACTCATTCTAACTCTCGTGCCCTCCTGCTTTCAACCCCTTTCACCCAAGCCATTTATTTATCCACGGTATTCATCTCTCTCTCTCTCTCTCTCTCTCTCTCTCTCTCTCTCTCTCTCTCTCTCTCTATCTATCTATCTATCTCACAAATGTCTCCTAAAACCTTGCAAGTTTTTACAGAAATGTTTATTAAACCTTGATGAATACTTATCGTTAGGAAAGGAAGTTAACCATATCCTATTACATGAATATGACGTATCAGATTTGAAAACTAATGATATAAATGCTATCAAGTCAAGAATTATGTTTGTACAAAACCATGAACCTAGAATGCGGTAATGTATGAGGTTACTGTTATCTCTATTGTATATATGTAAAAAGTTAATTGTGTTGCCTTTTATGAAATAAAGATTTGAGTCTGAATCTATCTGTATATATGTAAAATGTTACCATGTAACCTTTTATGAAATAAAGAATTAACTAACTAACTATCTATCTATCTATCTATCTATCTATCTATCTATCTATCTTGCGAATCCGTGTAGCGTAGAGTAACTAAGCTAATTCCCTGTCTCAGTGCACTGTTTACGATTAATAACAATTCTGCAACCCGAGGTAATGGAATTAGAAAGAAGGGCTGCCTAGATGTGACACAAAACGTACATATACCGGTAGTGTTAGTGTGGTTAAAGAGTGGAATAATTTACCAAGGGAGGTGGTCGACAGTAATTCAATTGATACGTTTAAGAAAAGACTGGACGATCATCTGATGAAGATTGGATTAATATGAAATAATCATTAGGCATGTGTAATTTCTCTTTCAAACGAATACATTGTTATGCTCTATATAAACTTTCCTTGTGGGTATTTCCTGACCCATAAGGTTACACTTCATCGTATTTTCCGGAGAGAGTGGAGGGTTGGGAGAGAGCCTTCTACGTTGCTGTCCTTTTCTTCTACTATAAACTGTCCTTGTCTAGTAGTATTAAGGCCGGACCACCTAGTAGGGACCGCAAGGTCTGTATGATCTGGGTATCTGTGTAACTCTCTCTCTCTCTCTCTCTCTCTCTCTCTCTCTCTCTCTCTCTCTCTCTCTCTCTCTCTCTCTCTCTCCTCTCTCCTCTCTCTCTCTCTCTCTCTCTCTCTCTCTCTCTCTCTCTCTCTCTCTCTCTCTCTCTCTCTCTCTCTCTCTCTCTCTCTCTCTCTCTCTCTCTCTCTCTCTCTCTCTCTCCTCTTCATTCATTCCTACCTTCCTCTCTCGCTCTTCCTTTCTTCCTTCCCTTTCTCCTCTTCCCTCTCTTTCTGTTTCCCTGGTGTTGGTCGTAAATATCCTCGCCTCCCGTCCTCCATCTCCTCTTTCTCTTCTTTCTGCTCCTCCTCCTCCTCCTCCTCCTCCTCCTCCTCCTCCTCCTCCTCCTCCTCCTCCTCCTCCTCCTCCTCCTCCTCTTCCTCTTCCTCTTCCTCTTCCTCCCAGGGCTCAGTGATCTCTTTCCGCTCTGATAAACCCCGGACTGCCCAAAAGTCCGCCCTGCAGAATCCCACCGGCCAGCCAGTCCATTTTACCCAACCCACTACAGACCTGGCTTATACCTATTTCATCTCGTCTTCTTGGTCTCTTTAGGGGAGATGGGCCGTTTTTCTGGTCCCCTTTCCTACTCATGCTTATCCCCATTAGTTTTGAAATGTTACAACTTTGCCCCACTAGTTTGTCGATTTTAAGACCTTTTGCCCCATTTCTTTGTCAATATTAACACCTTTCGTGCCCTTTAGGTGCCGATATTTTTCCTGGCGAGTGATAACCAGCCTGTAATTGTTGAGGAACCTGCCTTCGGCCGTGACATTTTTCTACCGAAAAATTTACAAATTAATCTTGAAGGGGGATCTAATGGATGTATTTTTAAGTTTGATGGAGGTCTAGGGAGGAAACTTAAAAATAATTGAATAAATAAATAGACCCCCCAAATAACCACTGTCCCCTTAATATACATACAATCCATACAAGTCATTCAATACCCAGCCACTCCATTGTAGCACAACCCTGTTCAGACCATTTGGACATATTTCATCTCGTCTTGTTGGTCTCGTTATACATACCATACATTCAATAACCAGCCAGTCCATTAAAACATAACTCATTACGGACCATATTCTTGTATTTAATATCTTATTGGTCTCTGTATATATGCATTACATACACGTCATTCAATATCTAGCCAGTCCATTTAAGGCAACCCACTACCGACCATTCTTGCATACTTCATCTCATTATATTTTCTCTATATGATATACATACAATAAATACAAGTCTTTTCATACGACTTTAATGCCCTGTATGTCTTTCATTTTTGATTACGAATTTGTACAGATATATCGTAGGTAGGATTAAATTATTCTAGGCTAGGTCATATTAGGTTAGGTTAGGTTGATACATATAGGTGATGCCTTGTATATGGTGCGATGTATCGTGGGTTATTATATCGTGTTTAATTAGTATTGAGAGTTTTGTACGTTTTTTTTGTTTTTTTGTTTTTTTTCCCGAGCAATGTATTTTCAGTTTGCCTCTTAGACTACAAATTGGACTCCTTCAAACTAAAAATGCTATGATTATGTATATTTGCTGTAGAATAATATACCGTCCAATTCTTCTCATTTGCAGGCTCTCTATTGCTCGTCCAGAAAAATATCGACACATAAATGGGGTGAACCATCTTAACATTTCCAAACTACTGGAGTGAAACATGGAGTGTCCCACAAGACCCGCCTCGCGCCAGATAGGGTTAAGGTAGTGTCACAGGAGCGCCGAGGGACTGCAGTTCCCGAAAAGGGGCTCCAATCCTGACGCTATTCTTGACTTGCAGTGTGCTGGCTTAATAATCTGAAGTCCTATTTTAACTAACTAACAGGAGCACATTTTCCGACAATTTGGGATGAGCAAGTATTTTCTCGTACAATGGTGAGGCTCTTTCGTATTGGAATCGGAGACTAGATCGAAGGTAAATCAAGTCAGGTAGGTCTAAGGGAACTTAAGCTGTCCAAGCATATTTGCCCGTAAACATTGACGGAAAAATCGCTCGTTTGACACTACCTTTAACTGGGTTGCATCAAATCAGCTCCCATCCCACCATTCCCCCCCCCCCCCCCCAGTCACGGCCAGCCACTCCACCTTTTTCTCCTTCTCCACACATTCCACATTTTTACCTCCGTCGTGAAAGCGTGGGTGTACATTGATCCTTAGTTCACTCTTGTTGGTGTGTGTGTGGATTTTCGTTCACTCTTGTTGCTGTTGTTGTTGTGTGTGGATATTTGGTTCACTCTTGTAATTAATCTTGTGTGTGTGGATTAGGGGCGCAAGATGTTTTGGAGACAGGATGGATGGTTGGTTGCTGAATCTGCGCAGGGACATGTGGGCCGCAGGGGTACTTTGAGCCCAGGGTGTCAAATGGGGACCATTTGTTTTTTTAAGCTGGAAATTATATGACAAGGAATACCGGTACATAAAAATTTACATTACATTTCGTTGTCTTGGGCCAGTACAATACTTCCAAAGACATAATACGAATTATAAAGCATTTTTATAACTTTGTATATTAAATAATAATAAATAGAATAAACAACGATTAGAAAGAGTGTTATCACCTACGGTATGCCTTTAAAGGGTTAAATATGTTGTGCTCTGTAATTACTTTTGTTCATGCCCTTTTCTAAACTCATAATCTATAAACACACGCTTTTCACCTCTTATTTATTCAATACATCACTATACTCTGTTTATTTCCAGCTGGCGGTAAATTGATCTGTCCTCGCCTTGATTACGAAGGTATTACGAAGGTTTAGTAGCGGAATATGTGCATCCCAGGTTCGAGTCCTTGGAGTGCCACATGTATCTGTTGATTTCATTAATTGAGTTTAGAAATAAAGTTGGTTGGTGAAATATATAATATGAATGTATATGAGGCAGTCATAGTACATTCTTATTGTTATCCATTGAGTATCTTGAAAGCAGCTGCTATAAGGAATTCAATTTACCATCATCTGGATATATACAGATTATAGTATCATTTACCTTTTGTATATGCGTGTTGTCCTCAGTATTTACTTTTATTTGTTTTCCAGCTCTTTCTTATTGTTTCTGAATTAAAAATGCTGTGAATGTTAGGATAAGACAATAAAACTTTTATATAACGTCTATATATCATTAATTTGTACTCGAATCCGGAACCACGTAGTTGTAACAAAAATTATCTCTCACACACACACACACACACACACACACACACTCTCTCTTTCTCTCTTTCTCTCTTTTCACGGTGTTCTCCTAACGTCTCATATATCTGGGCCACTTAAGTTATAGCGGGTGAACATTTCGCCCAGGTGAGGAGTCTGGTATAGGAAGCCATAATGAGGGTGCCCACACTAACCTCGCTAGCAACCCTTTCTGTGGCTCCTTCCTTAGCCCTACAGGAAGCCATAATGAGGGTGCCCACACTAACCTCGCTAGCAACCCTTTCTGTGGCTCCTTCCTTAGCCCTACAGGAAGCCATAATGAGGGTGCCCACACTAACCTCGCTAGCAACCCTTTCTGTGGCTCCTTCCTTAGCCCTACAGGAAGCCATAATGAGGGTGCCCACACTAACCTCGCTAGCAACCCTTTCTGTGGCTCCTTCCTTAGCCCTACAGGAAGCCATAATGAGGGTGCCCACACTAACCTCGCTAGCAACCCTTTCTGTGGCTCCTTCCTTAGCCCTACAGGAAGCCATAATGAGGGTGCCCACACTAACCTCGCTAGCAACCCTTTCTGTGGCTCCTTCCTTAGCCCTACAGGAAGCCATAATGAGGGTGCCCACACTAACCTCGCTAGCAACCCTTTCTGTGGCTCCTTCCTTAGCCCTACAGGAAGCCATAATGAGGGTGCCCACACTAACCTCGCTAGCAACCCTTTCTGTGGCTCCTTCCTTAGTCCTACAGGAAGCCATAATGAGGGTGCCCACACTAACCTCGCTAGCAACCCTTTCTGTGGCTCCTTCCTTAGTCCTACAGGAAGCAATAATGGGATGCCCACGGTAACCTCGCTAGCAACCCCTTCTGATGCAGAGACATAGCTTTCCGCATGGTTACTAATATAAATCGAGTTTATAGTCAATGCTCACTCTTACCTTTATCATGAGGGGGTGTACAAGTATTTCTGTTAACAACTGTACATGTTGCGCTTCATTAATTGCCTTATTGTAAGAAAACCATCGTTGATATGAACAATACCCCGGTGATGTTCTAGGTCGCCCCCAAACCATTGAAGTCATCCGCACGCAGGAAAATTGAACTAATGCCCATTCTTCACCTCGTATCTTGAATATCTAGCAGACTAGCAGTACACGCCCATGTTGCTGCTCTATCGCCCTTACTGTCTAAAGGAGAAATTCGAAACTCTCTCTTTGCTGTGTAGTATTATTATTTCGTATTGGGTTAGTTAGTTAAAATATATAGGTGACTATCAACCCTTCTGGATTATTGAGCCAGCACACTGTAAGTCAAGAATTGCGTCAGGACTGGAGCCCCTTTTCGAGAATTCCAGTCCCTTGCCATGTTGGGATGCGGCCTATAGTATGTACAGTCACGAAAGGGATGTCTGACAAATGTATAGCACAATTATGATACACTGACGGACTATTCTGATAAACTTATTAAGATACACAGATTAAGTTGCTGGGTTGCTGGGCAGGCAATGTATCCAAGCCTGGCATTGTAGCCAAATTTGATAGTGCTAATTAGGTACAAAATATCGTATTTGAGAGAAAGGTATAAAATAAACGACGGAAATACATTGGCCTCCCTACTACTACTGGACATATTAACAATATCGAAATATAACTCTATGGAAGACACTTTAGATACCGGTGGGTGTAGCCGCTTTACTCTGTGAGGGATATCGAGAAATCTTGATCTGTTTTTTGCAAGAATCACATTATTATATTCTTAACTACAGTTTGTTCGTTTTCAGCTGACTTAAATTCATTCCCTTAGCAGCTGCTTTCTCTATACTTGATGGACAAATGTGAAACCATCATATTAATACCAAGTTTATATAATTGCCAACAGGAACAGAACTTATGTACGCAACTGTTCCTTTAAAGATGCCGCATCTTTCCCCTTTCATCTACCTCATCAAGGGACTGGAGTTCTCGAAAAGGGGCTCCAGTCCTGACGTTATTGACTTACAGTGTGCTGCCTTAGTAATCCAGAAGGGTTGATAGCCTCTGAAGTCCTAGTTTAACTACCGGTAACTAATCTACATCATGTATTTATATTTCCAATTTTGCTTCACTGTCTCTCATCAATCTCATTCAATTGTTCTTTACCCTTTATTTGTGTCCACATATCCAATACCTTTCTGCCTTTCCATGTCCAGTCGTGAGCCATAATAGATACGCACCCCTTTGAATATGTGTCGAACCTAAACGAGACAAATCAAGGCCTAAATATATCCAAGATGCTTCAGAACTTGGCTTCAAAGATTCGGATGGGTGTATGCTTATTATGGCCCCCGACTGTACCTCCCTGCCTATCTCCCCCCCCCCCCCCCACACACACACACACACACACCACCACATATCTCTATCTCTCTCTCTCTCTCTCTCTCTGCTTGCTCGACCTTAAATATTATCACGCTGGACCCATTCGTCACGGCCGGAGAGGTGACCCTGTGCTCTGCCTTCCCTGCCTCACTTCTGCCTTCCCTGCCTCACTTCTGCCTTCCCTGCCTCACTTCTGCCTTCCCTGCCTCACTTCTGCCTTCCCTGCCTCACTTCTGCCTTACCTTCCTCACTTCTGCCTTCCCTGCCTCACCCCTGCCTTCCCTGCCTCACTCCTGCTTTCCCTGCCTCACTCCTGCTTTCCCTGCCTCACTCCTGCCTTCCAAGTCTCACTCCTGCCTTCCCTGCCTCACTCCTGCTTTCCCTGCCTCACTCCTGCCTTCCCTGTCTCACTCCTGGCTTCCCTGCCCCACTCCTGGCTTCCCTGCCTGACTCCTGCCTTCCCTGCCTCACTTCTGCCTTCCCTGTCTCACTCCTACCTTTCCTGGCTTCCCTGCCTGACTCCTGCCTTCCCTGCCTGACTCCTGCCTTCCCTGCCTGACTCCTGCCTTCCCTGCCTCACTTCTGCCTTCCCTGTCTCACTCCTATCTTCCCTGCCTCACTCCTACCTTCCCTGCCTCACTCCTGCCTCCCCTTCCTCACTCCTGTCTTCCCTGCCTCACTTCTGCCTCTACTGCCTCACCCCCTACCTGTACTGCCTCACTCTTGCCTGACCTACCTGTCTTACCTCAGTATACTTCCTACCCTGCTTCACTCTCCCTGTCTGTTTTAGGTCACTTCTGCCCAGCTCGCCCCAGCCATGCCTCGTTCCTCAGGGTGGTATAGGAGGCTTTGTGTTCGGATATAGTTAAGGGGGAGGGAGTCGTTTTTTCGGGACCTTCTTCTCTCTCATGTTTAGCATATTAGTTTTGAGAGTTTAAGACGTTCGTTCCATTATTTTGTCGATTTTAAGACCTTTGGCCCTATTTCTTTGTCAATATCAAGACCTTTCGTGCTATTTAGGTTTCGTTTTTTTCCTGGCAAGCGATGTAATTTTAGAAGGAACCGAAAAATTTACAAATATAACTTGAAGGGGGTTCTAGGGGATGCTATTTTAAACTTGATGGAGGTCTAGCAAGGAAACTCAGAAATAAATATATTAATTAATACATAGAAGAAAAGAAAAAACAAGCACTACCCCTTAACCCTCTCCGACATATGACGCGATTTTGGGCCTATTGGGGATACTTTAAAGCCTTTCTTACCATCAGGGGTATTTAGAAACCTTTAGTTTATTTACTTCAACCTCTGCAGTTGTCTTTGAGTTAGCTGTGGGCAGAAAACTAATTTTGGAGAGGTAATTATAGGAGTGAGAGAACTCTATTTCTTATTGCTAATTTGGCAACCTCTGCGTCATAAATGCGTGAAAGGGTTAATGTTCTTGATCACCAACAAGGGTACTCGCTGTTGCTTGGGTACTTCTGCTATAGTCTATTTTTTTCCAGCTGATGGTAAATTGTCATGTTTCTATCTTTGTTACTCAGCTATAAGGTAGATTTTGTAGCGAAATATGATGTTAATTATGACAACTTGGCATTAATAAGACACACAGCCATAGTAGTTTCATATATTTCCATTAAGTATCGAGAAATCAGCTACTAAAGGATTCAATTTACTATCAGCTGGACAAAAATAGAGTATAGTTAGCCATCTGGGTAAACGTTTGACCTCCGTAACTCCTATAATGCAGCTTACAAGGATGCAGGAGTAATTATTGCCTTGCCATACATTCATTCAAATTGGTATACCAAAATTTTGATGATGTACTGTACCCCTACTCTGGGCAACTTTCCGACCCAAGAGTGAAACGTTATTCTCAGTCTTGCCTCTATTCAACAGCTGAGCTCTGGAACTCTCTTCCAGAATCAGTCTTTCCCTCTTCCTATGACTTAAATTGCTTCAAACTCCGTGTGTCCAGGCATTTTGGCTCGAACGTCTCTTGATGTTGGCCCTGTCACTCTTTCAACTCTGGGGGAGGCATTTGCTACAGGCAATTCTGCCTTTTGTCTCCCTCACTCACATAGAAAGAAAAAAACAAATATATATATATATATACAGTATATATACAGTATATACACATACCGTATGAAGGGTATATTTGCCATGCAGGATATTTGTTCAATCCATGAGGCATACGTAGCTAAGCTTTAGCAATATATATTACATGTTTATTATCTATGATTATACTAATTTATTCCTTTGTCTTCCACAGGTATGTACGGTATGGCTTTGGAGAATGGTGCAGGCAGGAGGCCATTGAGCAACTACTTACAGGTAATGCATTGTTGTTTACTATATTGGTGTGCGTGGGTGGGTGTGGTTTGGTGTGGGTGTGTGTGTGTGGGGTTTGGTGTGGGTGTGTGTGTGTGGGGATTGGTGTGTGTATTGGTGTGTGTGTGGGTGTGAGGGTGGGGTGGGGTGGGGGTGGGGGTGCAATAACTAGCGTATAATTACTATGCAATAGTGAATAGTTATAACATGCGGGGAAAAAAATCGCTCGTGTGATACCAGCTCTCCCTCCACCCCTTCAACCTCTCAATCTACACCCGTCTGTTTACTCCCCCGCCCACCCAACCACCTGTCCAATCTGTCAACCGTCTGGCCCGCTCTGCTCTTCTTTCTGTCTCTCCACCCCCTCCTCCCTGTCCCACCTGTTTGTGCCTGCCCTGCTTACCTGTTAATCAACCTGTCTCTCTCATTTCTTACTCTCTAGCTCTCTCTCTCTCTCTCTCTCTCTCTCTCTCTCTCTCTCTCTCTCTCTCTCTCTCTCTCTCTCTCTCTCTCTCTCTCTCTCTCTTTCTCTATGTATGTATGTATGTGTATGTTTGTACACTGTACAGTATGTATATACAGTATATGTATGTATGTATATATATATATATATACATACAGTAGTTTGTAAGGCCAGGCTGCCTAGTAAGGACCTTGAGGTCTATGTGGTCTGTGTATCTATGGACCTCTCTCTCTATCTCTCTCTCTCGCTCTCGCTCTCTCTCTCTCTATCTCTCTCCTCTCTCTCTCTCTCTCTCTCTCTCTCTCTCTCTCTCTCTCTCTCTCTCTCTCTCTCTCTCTCTCTCTCTCTCGTCTCCTGCCTTCTTGCATTCTGTCGTATTCAATCTGGCAGCCTATCTGTCGTATCTCATTCACTGGTGCATTTGAGCTTGAATCTTTTTTTTTTTTTTTTTTTTTTTTTCCCAGTATTTGTCATTTCCGTGGTATGTGTCTCCCTACTCTGCCTGCCCTCCTCCTGTCTAAACTTTCCTGATAACCCCATTTGTTCTTTGATAATTTGTACTTTCAATTATGTTTTATTTTTAGCTTGATTATGGGTCTTGGGTTTTATTTTTAGCTTGAATGGGGGTCTTGGGGGTACATTTCTTTATAGCTTGAAGTCCCCCTTCAAGGGCTGGAAGGGATTTATATTTCATGTTTATTTACTATGAGTTAATCTCATTGTAGGCGTTTGTTGGATTATTTACTATGAGTTAGTTTCATTGTAGGCGTTTGTTGGATTATTTACTATGAGTTAGTCTCATTGTAGGCGTTTGTTGGATTATTTACTATGAGTTAGTCTCATTGTAGACGTTTGTTGGATTATTTACTATGAGTTAGTCTCATTGTAGGCGTTTGTTGGATTATTTACTATGAGTTAGTCTCATTGTAGGCGTTTGTTGGATTATTTACTATAAGTTAGTCTCATTGTAGGCGTTTGTTGGATTATTTACTATGAGTTAGTCTCATTGTAGGCGTTTGTTGGATTATTTACTATGAGTTAGTCTCATTGTAGGCGTTTGTTGGATTATTACTATGAGTTAGTCTCATTGTAGGCGTTTGTTGGATTATTTACTATGAGTTAGTCTCATTGTAGGCGTTTGTTGGATTATTTACTATGAGTTAGTCTCATTGTAGGCGTTTGTTGGATTATTTACTATAAGTTAGTCTCATTGTAGGCGTTTGTTGGATTATTTACTATGAGTTAGTCTCATTGTAGGCGTTTGTTGGATTATTTACTATGAGTTAGTCTCATTGTAGGCGTTTGTTGGATTATTTACTATGAGTTAGTCTCATTGTAGACGTTTGTTGGATTATTTACTATGAGTTAGTCTCATTGTAGGCGTTTGTTGGATTATTTACTATAAGTTAGTCTCATTGTAGGCGTTTGTTGGATTATTTACTATGAGTTAGTCTCATTGTAGGCGTTTGTTGGATTATTTACTATGAGTTAGTCTCATTGTAGGCGTTTGTTGGATTATTTACTATGAGTTAGTCTCATTGTAGGCGTTTGTTGGATTATTTACTATGAGTTAGTCTCATTGTAGGCGTTTGTTGGATTATTGTGTTGATCATGGAAGTAGAATACCTTCATAAAATATTTTCTTACACAGGAACACAGAAAACCAATATATATGCTATGTATTAATGAGTCATGAACAAGCAGTACCGGTATATACCCTATACTATTATGAACCATTTTCATATACTATATAAATCAACTCCAATAAATATCTTACAATCGCAGATGTTATGCTGTCGACGTAGTTCGTAGCCAGAGAAACACAAATAATATAAGCACGATAAAATGCAAGGCTAAAAATATAAGCGTACACAAAAAAAGGAAAATAAAATAAAATTATGAGATAAAATACAAGGCTAAAAATAAAAGCGTACACAAAAAAAGAAAGAAAATGAGATAAAACAAAAATATAGCTACAAATTAAAGCGTATACAATAATAAAAATAAGATACAAAACAAGGCTAAACATAAAATAGTACCCGAATTCCCATGGCTCCGTGCATGAGTGGGAATTTGGTGAGGGTGGAATTAAAGTGTCCGGCCTAGGCGAGGGTTAGCATTATCAGAGGATCAAATGAATGCCGTAAGACGAGGGGATGTAATTGTTTTGGCTGGGGATGAGTTCCTTGCATGCATAATGTGGACGGCTTGGATCCCAGGCGACGTGCTGTGGTGGTGGCCTCGGGGCAAGGGTTCGATCCCCGCCCGGCCCGGCCTGGCGCGCACACACACACACACACACACACACACACACACACACACACACACACACACACACACAGAAAGGGGGGGGGGGGGTAGCTAAATGAGGTATCCCACGAGAGCTTTTATCGTCAACTTTTATCAGCGATTTTTCCAGGCATTATTTTATGCTATTTTTTGCACTGATACCGATAACTTAACTACAAACATATTAAGGGGAGATATTCAATTAAGAGATTTTTTTTTCGAATCTCCTTCTCCCTCATGTTTAGCCCCATTAGTTTCTAGATTTTAAGACGTTTGTCCAGTTAGTTTGACGATTTTAAGACATTTCGCCCAATTTCTATCCTGTTTAATACCTTTCGTGCCATTTAGTTGTCGATTTTTGTCTTGGGGGTATATTTTCAAAGCTTGATTGGGGTCTAGGAAGCAAACTAAAAACCTCCCCTTAACCTTTAGAAGATTATGACGCATTTCGAGTATATTCTGGTTAGCATTACACGGTTGTATACAGTTTAGGAAAGATCTGTGGGAATTACAAGGGTAAAGACTATCTCACTTAACCCTCTGACTTACAAATGCCCTTCCTAATCTGTATATAATCGTCTAACGATAACTAGCAAGCTGAAAAGAAATGCGTCATCGTATCTTGAAAGGGTTAATTGAGGTGTAATAATGATTTACATCGTTTACTCCATAAGCTGCCAGATCAGTGTTGACGATAAGAATTAAGGAGATAAGGGCTCGTGTGATACCGAAATTAATCCTACGTACAGTATATGATTTTGATCAATTTATCTTGCTCTTGTGTGCCCGTTTTTAGCAAAGTGTTCCTAGTTCTTATATTTCCAGTTTTGAGAGCGAGTTTGGAGTAGTCATAATTATATTCCACATCACATATTTTTTAAGGGATATATACAGTATATATATATATTTTTTTTTTTTTTTTTTTAGGGAATATGTCTTGTTCTCCTTTCCATGTTTCAAAATTACTACCGTACACCGGTTTGCAAGACATTCATTTAGTCCGAGATGTTACCCCTTAGTTCATAATATCAGCCTCAGTGTCGCCAGTACAGGACTTGAAGTGAACTCAGTGGCCTCACCTCATCTGGTGGGTGGCCAGCCTCCTGCCTATATAGGGTGTGGTCTTCAGGGGGGATGGGTCATTATTCTGGTCCCCTTTCTCTCTCATGTTTAGCCCCATTTGTTTTGAGATTTTAAGACGTTCGGTCCATTAGTGTGGCGATTTTAACACCTTTCGCCCCATCTCGTTATCAATGTTATGACCTTTCGTGCCATTTAGGTGTCGATTTTTTCCTGGCGAGCGAAAACGAGCCTGTAATTTTTAGAGGAACTACCGAAAAATGTACAAATTTATCTTGATGAAGGTCTAGCGAGGAAAGTAGAAAATATATGAATAAATGAATAAATAAGGAAAACAAAACAAAAACAGCCACTAGCCCCTTAATCGTGAAACAAGTATATGCCGGTATCACACGAGAGCTTTTATAGTCAACATTTATCCTCAACATTGGTCTGGCAGCTTATGAGGTCAACATTTAATATTTTTCTGATACCTAAATTCATCTATCATCACTCTAGTTTCCGATACAAGTGCAAAATACTCCATAAATGTTGCCAGAAAAATGTTGATCATCGAATGTTGACTATAAAAGCTCTCGTGTGATACCGGCTTAATTCACATGCACGGCAGGTGTCATAAGGCTTATGGGCCTTAACCCTCTCACGACCATATGACGCAGAGGTTTCCAGATTAGCAATAAGAAATAGAGTTCTCTCACTCTTATAATTACCTCTCCAAAATTAGTTTTCTGCCCACAGCTAACTCAAAGCCAACTGCAGAGGTTAAAGTAACTAAACTAAAGGTTGCTAAATACCCCTGATGGTAATAAAGGCTTTAAAGTATCCCTAATAGGCTCAAAATTGCGTCAAGAACGTGAAAGGGTTAAGTGAGCATTACGTAATTTCCATCGTATTCTGGTTACCAATAGATGATTTTCTTCAGGTTATAATCTACCTATGCGACTCAAATGGGTAAATACGATTTCAATATACCCTATTTATAACATACAGTAGGTCCTTCTTAAACTGCATAAAATCATCTAATTTTAGCCAGATTCAAAGGTGAAAAGGCACTACTAGACAAAGTAGAAAAGAAAGCCTTCCGTCTCATTAACTCTCGTCCACTCACCAATTATCTGCAGTCTCTCTCTCTCTCTCTTCGCCGCAATGTTGCATCTCTCACTATTCTACCGCTATTACAATAATCAGTGTTCCTCAGAGTTTTCTCAGTGTATACCACCCCCTCTTCGTAGAGCACATAGCACCCGTGTTGCAGCACAATCCCACCCCTACTCTGTGCATATCTCCAACCCAAGAGGGAAACGTCATTCCCAATCTTTCTTCTATTCAACAGCTGAGTTCTGGAACTCTCTCCCAGAATCAGTCTTTCCCTCATCCTATGACTTAAATTGCTTCAAACTCCGTGAGTCCAGGCAGCTTGGCTCGAACGTCCCTTGATTTTGGCCCTATCACTCCTTCAACTCTGAGGGAGGCATTCGCCACAGGCAGTTCTACCTTTTGTCTCCCTCACTCACACAGAAAAATAAGTGCAGATATACGTGTCTCTTGTATTCTGGCTAACTCTTGAGCATTGTAAGTCATCGTAGTCGAGTTAAGGGGTAAAAATGCAATATGCAGTATAGCCAACCATAGCAGGAGAGGCAGCAGCATCAACAGACGTCGCGTGAGTCCCTCCTCCCTCCTCCCTCCTCCAGTACAGTGACTCTGGCTAACACTAGGAGATTTGTAATTCAGAAAAGGCCTCTTAACCCTTACAGTACCGGCGACGTCTTTTTGTTTTTATCTCCGCTGCATTAAGACGAGTTTATGAAGCTTAGGGAAGGCTGCATGGTAGTTACAAGGATTAATTGAGATAGTCTGTATTTTTTAACGGGATTGACATCTTTCCTAAGCTGAATAAAACTGTCTAATAGTTGCCAGAATATAATGAAAAGGACGTCACCGGTACTGAATGAAAAGGACGTCACCGGTACTGAATGAAAAGGACGTCACCGGTACTGAATGAAAAGGACGTCACCGGTACTGAATGGGGGTATAGTTCAGGGGTAAATATGCAATGCGCAGGAGGGTCAGCATCATCATCATCATCATCATCATCAACATTGGTCGTCGCGTGTGCCTCTTTCCCCCTCCTCTAGTAAAATTATTCTGGCTAACACGAGGAGATTTTAATGCAGAAAAGGCCTCTAAAAACTAAGGGTTAGAAATGGACTTTAGCCCCTGACAGTAGCATACAGTAGGGTCAGTATCATCATCATCATCAACATCAACATTGGTCGTCGCGTGTGCCCCTTCCCCTTCGCCCGCTCCTTACCGCCCGGCATCAATCAAACTGGACTCCGTGGTTTAGAAAATACATGTCGGTAATGATCATTGCGGCCCATTGTTTTTCTTCAGGGGGTTAGAGGTAGGTAGAGTCTGAGGAGGAGGAGGAGGAGGGGGGGGGGGGGGTTAGGGGTGAGGGTGGTGGAGGAGGGGGAGGAGGAGGGGGAGGAGGAGGGGTAAGGGAGGTGGTGGTGGTAGCGAGGGCCGGCGCAGGGTTACCAAATCAAGTCCGCTAGATAGTAAATATATGCCGAAAGTCGCTAGAATAATGCCACAATCATCTACAATATCGCTCTAAAATGGCTCAAACCTCCAGAGTATCGCTAGAATTCATGTTGGTAAATTGCCTAGATGTGTGTGGATTTGTATTTTGTTTTTTGTGTGTTCATTGTTTTCTGTTGTGTTTTGTGTTGTCCCTTTTCTTGCTCTGTCTTGAGTCGCCCCCCCCCCCCCCCCAACAAAAAAGGGGAAAGGAAAAAAAGCGAGATGTGAAAAATAGGAAAAGTGGAGATTGGGCCTGAGTATATAGATAGATAGATAGATAGAAATGTAAAATATTGCCCTTAGATCGAAATATATACCTATAGATCTAGCGAGAAAGTAGCTAGATTGGCAACACTGGGCCGGCGACGTTGCATGCAGATGGACTTGTTTTTGTTGCCCCGGAATCGAGTTTATTATTGTACGTAACCCGGTTCTCGCCATTCCTACACTCTTGGTTAAAACTTCTTCCCTACTTAAAGAGGAGTTGGGGCGTTTTTCTGGTCCCCCCCTTCTCCCTCGTGTTTAGCCCCATTGCTATTGAGATTTTATGACGTTCGCCCCATTATTTTGTCGATTTTAAGACCTTTCGCCCCATTTCGTTGTCAATAGTATACCTTTTGTGCCCTATAGGTGTCGATTTTTTTCCTGGCGAGTGATAGCAAGCCTGTAATCGTGGAGGAACCGGCCTTCTGCCGTGACAATTTTCTACCGAAAAAATTACAAATTAATCTCGAAAGGGGATCTAATGGATGTTTTTTTTAAAGTTTGATGGAGGTCTAGGGAGGAAACTAAACAAATACATGAATATATGAATAAATAGACCCACAAATATACCCACTGTCCCCTTAAGACTACCCAGATACAACAGTGCATTCTAGCAGCGAGGTTCATAAGTACACTGTAAGTTAGTTAGTTCAAATAGGACTTCGGAGGCTATCAACCCTTCTGGATTATTAAGCCAGCACATTGTAAGCCAAGAATAGCGTCAGTTAGTTAAAATAGGACTTCAGAGGCTCTCAACTCATCTGGATTATTAAGACAGCACACTGTTAGTCAAGAATAGCGTCATGGACTGGAGCCCCTTTACGAGAACTCCAGTCCCTTGATCAACTCTCTGCTACACAAAAAAACACCCACATTTCATAATTTCACCACCATCAGACAAGACCGGGCTGTCGGCGGGGGCGGTGGACTCATCACCCTGGTACACAAAGAAATATCATACATAGTAACCAGTGTACAAACCAAATCACTCCTCCCCCCAAATGATAACACAACAGAAATACAGTCAATTAAAATACGCACTGGCAACAACTCCAACATAACCATCATAAACACATACATCCCTCCCCAAACATCCCCTACAGTACCAAATGAATACAGACCACACTTACAACACATCACAAACACCCCACACACCCCACACATCATCCTGGGTGGTGACTTCAACGCCAAGACGTCGGCCTGGTTTGTCGACAACCCCGACACAGACAGAGGGCTGGTACTACAAAACCAAACCGATAACCTCATCATCCTTAACGACATCCATCAACATACCCATATTCCTCACCAAGCCCTCTATAACCCATCATCTCCAGACATCACCTTTTGCTCCCCAGAACTCGCCCCCACAACATCCTGGAGGGTGGTCAGAACCTTAGGCTCTGACCACCTCCCGATCATTATCACCACCAAAACCAGACTCACCCCAGCTAGCCACAAACACACATACACCAATTATAAAAGAGCTAACTGGGAAGCATTCACAAATGAGACAGAACAACACTTCACAACTCTAAACAGTACACCATCACTAACATCAACAATGCTGTACACATACTCAATAAAACTATCCAAAACGCTGACAAGAAACACATTCCAAGAGGTAACAGAAAAAGACACAACCCCAACTTCACACCAGAAATTCAAAACCTCATCAGACAACGCGACATACTGAAACACTCCCCAGCACCCCACACACAAGACATCACACAACAAATTCAAGCACTCAACACCCAAACTAACAACAAAATACAAGAACAACAAAAACTAAATTGGAATAACTTCCTACAAACACTTGATCACAAAACAAACCCCAAAAAACTATACAAAACACTAAACAGCATCACACTTTCCAACAGCAACACAACACAATCACATGCTGCAATCACAACAACAGACTCTACTCCTTCATGTAAACAACAAGCAAACACTCTCATCAATCACTTTTCACATGTCAGCCACCTAAAACCTCACAAAGACGACCGACGTGTCATCCGACGTAAGAGACAATTCCCCACAGACCCTGACTATACACCCTTCACCAATCACCAGACAAAGCATATCATCAACAATCTCAAGCACTCACCCGCCTGTGGCCTAGACAACATAAGCAACATACACCTCAGACACCTGGGACCACAAGGCATACAAGCACTCACTAACATATCAAACTACAGCTATTCACACAACACAATACCAGACATTTGGAAGCATGGTATCATCATCACTTTCCCCAAACCCAACAAAGACCCCACGCTACCCTCCTCGCACCGCCCCATCACACTCCTTTGCTCCCCCTCCAAAGTCATGGAACGCCTAGTATTACAACTAATTACACCTGACCTACCCCTAGCTCCAACACAACATGGCTTTAGGCCACTGCACTCCACAAACACTCTTCTCACAGACCTTACACAAAGAGCTTTCGACGGCATCAATTCAGCTAGACCACCACACAGATCACTATTAGCCACACTCGACATTAGTAAAGCCTTCGATGCCATCCCCCGCCACAACCTAACAAACAAAATCTACAACACAAACATGCACAACAACACAAAACGGTGGCTGGCCAACTTCCTAGCAGGCAGATGTGCACACGTATCTTTTGCCGGTCAGTCATCTAAAATCAGAAACTTTCCAAACGGAGTCCCACAAGGATCCGTCCTATCGCCCGCACTCTTCAATCTGTACATGCACGATATAACTACACCCAATACGCCCCAAATAAACTTAGCCTCCTATGCAGATGACATAACACTCACATGCACACACCATGACCCAAAAAGAGCAACAGATCTCCTTCAACCCTATCTCAACACACTACATGGCTGGTGCACTACAAACAGACTTAATCTAGCCCCAGCCAAATCCACCGCAACCCTGCTCACAAGTTGGACAGGAGAACACGAATACATCCCTCAACTCACCATAAACAACACACCCCTAACACATACACACACACCCAAAATCCTAGGAGTAACATATGATACTCATATGACATTCAAACAGCACACCACAAACATTAAAAAGAAACTGACACCCAGACTTAACGCCCTCAGGTCACTTGCTCACACAAAATTTGGACACAACAAAGAAACTACCACCACAGTATATAAACAATACATAAGATCAGTGATGGAATACGCAAGCCCAGCCTGGGCTTCTAACCTAGCTGAAACACATCATAAGACCTTACAGACTATTCAAAACAAAGCCCTGAAGATCATTACAGGCTGCACAGCTACTGCACCCACAGATCACCTACATCAAGAAACCAAAATCCTCAAAGTCAAAGACCATCTGGACATGAGAGGCACTCAATTCCTGGCAGCAGCCTCCACGAACCAAGACCACCCACTAAACTACATGGCAACACACCCACAGACACCAAGAAATATCAAAACAACACCCAGCACACGGTATCACACACAATTATTGTCCTCTCTCCCTCCCTGCCCACCCCGAACCAACATCCAGAAGCACATCCATACTCATATCTCTCACCGATCCATCCACTCACTCACAGACAACACACAGCTGCATGCACGACCTCCCGAAATCCATCCTTCCGAATCCTCCCTTCCTCGCGAGGACAGAGTCCACCTGGCCAGGCTGAGATGCGGACACCATCCAGCTCTCCTGAGCTATCAGAAGAGACTGGATGACTCCGTTGTCGACGCCTGCCCGGGATGTAACACAGCACCCCATACCATTAAACACATCATAGAAGACTGCATTTCACACAACCACTTACGCCAACAACACAATCTACACTCAATGAGAGCTCTGTGGGAAAGCCCGATCGTGGCCATGGCCTTTCTCAGGGACTCGGGGCTGTTCGGCCAGGCAGCTTAGGGAACAACAACAACAACAACAACTCTCTGCTACTGTTCTACTGTTCCTTGTGTTTCATTTAGATAGGGAAAAAGTTACAGTAAAATAGGCGAGGTTGACTACAAAAGGTGCAATATGTACAGTCACGAGCATAAGTGCTGCAACATCAACCAGATAACGTCAACTCCTTCATCACGAAAGGTTTATACCAAGCTGAATAAAATCGTCTGACGGTAGCTAGAATGAAATATAGAAATCATTGTGAGTTTGAATAACAAGTTGAGCAATACCTTTGGAGACGAAGGGGCGAACATTATCTGCTTGGTGTCGCAGTATTTATGCTCGTGACTGTACAGTTGCCAAGAGAGCAACGTAGGACAGGGTGTAATTATCTATATATATAGTTTGAAGGGGAGTTTATACGTTTCCATTTGTTCTTATAATGCGCTATGCAGTTAGTAAGACCATTATTCTGTATCCTCATTAACCCATTCCGTAGCAGTGACGTATTTTATATTTTATTTCAGCTACATTTAAATGATTTTACGAAGCTTAGGAAAGATATATAGGAGCTAAAAGGATTACTTGGGATAGGTTGTAGCCTATTAATGGGTAGACGTCCATCCTAAGCTTAATAAATTCGTCTAATTGATGCCAGAATATAATGTAAAATCCGTCGCCGGTACAGAAGGGGTTAATACTATAAAAAAAAATCTGGTTGTTAAAATTCCCCCAGCTCTCCACAGCCTTTGGCCCCGGGGTTCCTGTCTCGGCAACTGTTCTAACTCCTTCCTTACCGAGGAGGTATTTTGGGTGGCATTCCAGCTATATTTAGACGATTTTATGCAGCCTAGGAGGTAACCGTGGTGTTTGAAATGGATAATCGAGATAGTTTGAAGCCTCTTAATTGCTACACGTCCTCCCTAAGCTGGATGAAATCGTCTAATGATATCCAGATTATAATGGCAAGGACAACTCGATACTATAGTTCATCCATTACAGGTTGGACAGACATCGTAACCTACAACCTCTGTAACTCAAAAAGGGCTTGAGCAAATGAGCTGTCAATTTATACACATATTCCCTAGCCAAGTCTTCCTATTTGGTAGAAATATTATATCGATTACTCTAATCCTTTTTGAGTTATGAGAGGTTAGGGGTTATGATTTCTGCCCAACCTAGAATGAACCGACTATAATGGGGCTAATGGTCGGTAGTGGGTTCGTGGAATGATCTGGGTGGCCGGAATGCAGGGCCTGGTGATGAGAACTATTACGGTGGCCGCGGGAGAGTCTACGTACGGTGGCTTATCTCCGTCAGCTACTGCGGCGGGAGGTAGCGAGGGGATTGGGGGTTTCTCGAAAAGGGGCTCCAGTTCTGAAAATATACTTGACTTGCAGTGTGCTGGCTAAATAATCCAGGAGGGTTGATAGTCTCTGAAGTCCTATTTTAACTAACCACTGATAACAAGGGACTGGGATTCTCGAAAAGGGGCTCCAGTCCTAAAACTATACTTGACTTGCAGTGTGCTGGCTTAATAATCCAGAAGGGTTGATAGCCTCTGAAGTTTTTGTTTACGAACTAATTAACTAACTATAAGGAGGGTGTGTGAACGTCAAGGGAAGAAGAATGGTAAAGGGAGAGTATACAACATATAGTTAACCCGTGCTGTACCGGCGACGTATTTAATATTTGATTTAAGCAACATGTACAGTAGCCGATTTTATGAAGCTTAAGAAGAATATATGGTAGATAAAAGGATTAATTTAAATAGTCTGCAGCCTTGTAATTGATAAACGTCCTTCCTAAGCTAAATTAAATCGTCAAATAGTTACCAGAATATAATGGAAATGTTGTCACCGGTATTGAATGGGTTAAAGCCTGTAAAGATAAAGAATACAACCCATGGAGCGAGGAAGAGCGAAGGGGTCAGGCAGTGATAGGGATAGTGTACGATAGGGAATACACATAACAATTAAAGTGATAAGGAAGCAACAAGGGAACGATAGGGAGTACAAACAGCAATTGAAGTGATGAGGAAGTGATCAGGTAGCAACAAGGGATAGGCTAGTATACGGCACGATAGGGAATACACATAGCAATTGAAGTGATAAGGAAGTGATCAAGAAGCAGCAAGCTTCTCATAGAGTCCATTCATAATAGGTAGGCCACAAATCTGGACCACAAAGCTCTATAACATAAACACTACTTGAGTAATTGAGCTAATATTACTACAGTTTGGGTAGGGTCAGCCAGGGAATATGTGTGGATATTTACAGGACATTTTCTCCAGCCCTTTTCGAGTTACAGAGGTTAGGGGGCACGATTTCTGGCCTACCTATAATGAATGGACTATAGATAGGAATCAGAAGAGAGTGAGGCAAAATATCCTTGGAGATGGTGGAAAGGAAAACATATAATGTAGTGATACAACACATGTATAACCGAGGATTGTGGCAAGATGGAAAGAGGGAGATAGGCTTGGGGCTGGGGTGGGAAGTGACCAAAGAAGAGATAAAGACGGGAGGTAAACAAGAAAGTGAAGAGTGTTGATGCATGAATGGATGAATATAGGAAGGGCAGAGACGTGTTCAAGATGAGCATGGGGATGATATGGGTTATTTAGTTAGTTAAAATAGGATTTAAGAGGCTATCAAACCTTCTGGATTATTAAGCCAGCACACTTTAAGTCAAGAATAGCGTCAGGACTGGAGCCCCTTTTCGAGGACTCCAGTCCCTTGTGATGAGATGGGGATATTAATGAAGCAGATGGACGTTGGAGCAGGGGTGAAGATTGGGATGAACAACGAATGGAGACATACATAGAATGGAAGTTGGTCGGAAATAATAGATGTGAAGTTGGTTGGTGTAAAACACATAATGATATAAAACACAGAGAAGAGTCTCATATAAAGTGAACAATACTATACACTCAAACAGGAAGCTCTGCATCTCCGGAATCTATGATGAACACTTAAGGTGAAACTGTAATAGGAAGGGGACTAAATGGGGTAGATAGTACACCACTTTGTATATGTAGCTTTAATTTAAAAACAAAATAAATAACAAAATAAACACTAGGAAGGAGTTGGGGCTGAGGGGAGGGAGAAAGGAACAGGTTTGTGTGGTATTGTTCCAACCCCAGGCATTACATGGTACACGGTGGGTTGTGCAAGGCATTACGGAATATCTGTAATGCTGTCCACAAATTGTAATGGAGGATTCAATATATATATATATATATATATATATATATATATATATATATATATATATATATATATACTATGTGTGTGTGTGTGTGTGTGTGTGTGTATGTATATAATAGAGAGAGAGAGAGAGAGATAGATAGATAGATGCAATTATATAATATGGTACAATCGCATAATTAACTCTTGCTGTTAGTGCAAACGGCGCCATTTACTTATTAATTATATATGTGTAGACTGTTATTTGTAAATATAAATGTTACCGACATGACATTGGTAAGTATTAACAGTACCGTAGCAGTACGTTTGTCGTAACGCTATTCTTGACTTACAGTGTGCTGGCTTAATCATCCCGATGAGTGATGGCCTCTTAACTCCTATTTTAACTAAATAACTAACTAACTCCACTACTCTCCATGGTTCCTCACGATTACAGGCTCGCTATCGCTCGCCAGAAAAAAAATCGACACCTAAAGGGCATAAAAGGTCTAATATTGACAGCGAAATGGGGCGAAAGGTCTTAAATCGCCAAACTAATGGGGCGAACGTCATAAAATCCAAAAAAACAATGAGGCTAAATATGAGGGAGAAGGGGGACCAGAAAAAATACCTAACCTGGTACACTAGGGCCACCTTGTCCCCCTGTCTTGTTTACGAGTCTATGATGAGAGGAACCACAACGCCAGTCATACCGCTGCCGGGCCAACAGTCGGTATCCAAAGTTCCCCATGTTACACGGACAATATGACCACGTCCTTTCTGTCCCGGTCCGATATTTATGTCGTCTTCCATACACCGGTTTCGTGGCTATTATTACCTGCTCAAATGAGTACTGGTTGACATGATCTACTGGTTGACCTTTAGGGTCACCGTTAAAGGGGGATGGACGTATTTATTTGCTCATGTATGTATCTTTTAATATTGTATTAGTTTCCTCCCTATACCTCCATCAAGCTGTAAAAACACCCGCCCATGACCCTCCTTCAAGATAGTTTTTTACATTTTTCGATAGAAATATGTCCCGACCGAAGTCCGGTTTCCCTTAAATTATCGGCTTGCAATCGCTCGCCAGGAAAAATCGACACCTAAATTACACGATAAATCTTAATAGTGACAAAGAAATTGGGCGAAAGATCTTAAAATCAACAAACTAACGTCTTATAATCTGAAAACTAATGGGGCTAAGCATGAGGAAGAAGGGGGACCAGAAAAACGGCCCATCTCCCTTTTAACATAAGAAGGGCCACGGGAGTCCTATATAGTTGCGGAGGTAGTGACCGACTCCTGATTCTCACTGTATAGCGCATTGTACAATACTGAGATCGGCAATATTCTCAGACCACTTAACCCTCTTCGACATATGGCGCGATTTTGAGCCTATTGGGGATACTTTAAAGCCTTTGTTACCATCAGGTGTATTTAGAAACCTTTAGTTTAGTTACTTCAACCTCTGCAGTTGTCTGAGTTAGCTGTGGGCAGAAAACTAATTTTGGAGAGGTAATTATAAGAGTGAGAGAACTCTATTTCTTATTGCTAATCTGGCAACCTCTGCGTCATATGTGCGTGAAAGGGTTAAGGGAGCTCAGACGGTTGTGTGCAGCATAATTTACTGGTTCGGCTCTCTAAACCTCTATCAAACTTTAAAAAACACCCACAAAACCCCCCTTCGATATAAATGTGTACATTTTTCGGTAGAAACATGTCACTTCCGAAGACCGATTCCTCTTCAAATACAGGCTCGCTATCGCTTGCCAGTAAAAAAAATCGATACCTAAATGGCACGAAAGGTCTTAATATTGGCAGAGAAATAGAGCAAAATGTCTGAAAACGCCAAACTAATGGGGCGAATGTCTTGGAATCTCATATTTAATAGGGCTAAACATGAGGAAGGAGGAGGACTCGAAAAAACAACTGCTTCCCCTTAACCCTTTCAGTACAGTCGGCCTAATAAATGATGTCTCGGCACCAAGTA
>CM064521.1:57645453-57680453 GCA_032716605.1 Paralithodes platypus | reverse complement strand
TTAAGATTACACCCCCTTGAGCCCCTTTCAAGATAAATTTGTACATTTTTCGGTAGAAAAATTTCCCGGCTGAAAGCCAGTTCCTCTTAAATTACAGGCTCGCTATCGCTCGCCAGGATAAAATCGACACCTAAATGGCACGAAAGGTCTTAAAATTGACAAAGTTCTTAAAACCGTCAAAATAATGGGGCGAACGTCTTAAAATTAGAAAAATAATGGGGCTAAACATGAGGGAGAAAGGAGTCAAGAAAAAAATCCTCTAGGTGGAAATCTCCCCTTAAAGAGTACCCGCCTTTTGTTATGTGACTGTACAGTACATCCCAATCCGCTTCCCCTATATAACTGGTCCCCCTCTGCTCTGCTTGTCAGTTGAGCGACGACAGTAGTTTGGCGAGGTGGCCGCACTCCCCAATTACCTCGTTAGATGATGGGTTTTTGCGGTAATGCGAATGGCGGTGGGCGATCATTTTGCAGATGAAGAATAATGCATTACTCACTGTTGCGGCGGTGGTTAGTGTGTGTGTGTGTGTGTGTGGCGCGCGGGTAATAGGGGTGGTTGAGATAATTAGACCAGGTTAGCGGTTGTAGTGGTGGGGTGGGGGGGGGGGGGGGTTAGGGAGTGGAGGAAGGGAGGTTAAGGGGGGACATGGAGGGATTGAGAGGGGTTAGGGATAGGAGAAGGGAGGTTGAGAGGGTAGGGAGGGGAGGTGAAGGAGGGGGGGCCATGGAGGGATTGAGAGGGGTTAGGTTGAGAGGATAGCGAGGGGAGGTTAAGGGTGGGGGGGGGGACATGGAGGGATTGAGAGGGGTTAGGGATAGGAGAAGGGAGGTTGAGGGGGTAGGGAGGGGAGGTGAAGGGGAATATGAAGGGATTGAGAGGGGTTAGAGAGGTTGAGAGGGTAGGGAGGGTGAGGAGGGGAGGTTGAGGGGGTACATGGAGGGATTGAGAGAGGTTAAGGAGAGGAGGGTAGGGAGGTTAAGGGGGGACATCGAGGGATTGAGAGGGGTTTGTGATAGGAGAAGGGAGGTTAAGAGGGTAGGGTAGAGGAGGTTAAGAGAGAGAGAGAGAGAGAGAACAACTAATATGTGGTAGGCAACTTATTGAACTTATTGAATTATTATGTAGTTGGAGAAAGTATGCTGGGGAGAAGAATTAGAAACTTAAGAGAGGTGATAATTACATGAGAAAGTTCAGAAAGCATTATAAGTAATAGTATGAATTGTTATATAGTGTTGTTTTTGTTTTTGTTTTTTTGTTTTTGTTTTGGGGGGGACCAGTGAACCCCCTTTGTACCGGCGACGTCTCTCTGCCATTATTCTGGCTACTATTAGACGATTGTATTAAGTTTAATAAGGGCCTCCAGCAATTACCAGACTAAGAACTATCTCACTTAACCCTTTTTACTAACCCAACTCCTTAAACTGCACAAAATCGTCTAAGCCAAAGAAAGAGAGAAAAGGAGGTACACACAAGCAGGTGACCCCCCTTTAAGTAAATAAGAACAATCGTAGACAGACATCAGGAGGAGGGGGGGGGGGGAAACCTGGACAACACAGAGGTCGGACAACTGTTGACAACGAGGTGTAGGTTCGATTCCCGATGAGCCACTGTCACCCACAATTCTGTTAACCCTTACTGTACCCGAGACGTCTTTTTAACTATATCATGCCTACTTTCACGCGATTTTTTTTTCAGTTTAGCAATTAGCAGGTTTCGAACCATCTCACTTACTACCACAGATCCTTCCTAAGCTGCATAATATCGTATAAATATAGCTAGAATATAATATAACACACTAAGCTGGTGCTCAAAGGATTAACTCAGGCGAAAGTGAAGTGCATTAGCGTTTGTGTATTAGGCTGGGTAACCTGAGCAAGAAGAATGACTATATTGCACATGGAACTCTCTCTCCTAATCTGTCTTTCCCTCATCCTATGACTGATTCAAGTTCTATGTGTCCAGACAGTTAGACTCTAACGCACCTTGAATTTGATTCTCTTATCATTCGATTATTTTTTTTTTTTTTTTTTTTTGGGGGGGACACTGATTACAGGATGCTTTGCCTTTTGTCTCCTTCATACACATTGAAAACAACAACCATCCTCCACTAGCTCCAAAGAACAGCATCCCGGAGCGTCGCAGCCTAATTCACGTCACCTCAGTTGGCGTATTTTAGTGGCGTATATTATTAGCGTACATATAATATTCATCGTAAACCAACTATATAGTATAAAATGACAACGGGTACAAAATGTCGACAGTTGGCAATACTCTGTTTACTAAAGGCTCTCCAGGTCTGAGTAAATACCGGGGTGTGGGGAGGGGGTATATGAACCACTCCAACCCTCGTTCCCACAATGCTTAGTAGTGATTGTGGGGGTGAGAGGGGGGAGTGGGGGGGGGGGGGGGGGGGGGCGTCTACAGGTGGTGATGGTGGGTCATGTCTGGTGTGTTGGGGTAAGATTCGTGCTCGTTCCTTCTTCGTCCCTCCCTCCCTCCCCCCCCCCCCCCCCACCTCCTCTCCTTCCTGCCTCCCTCCCTCCCTCCCTCCCTCCCTCCCTCCCTCCCTCCCTCCCTCCCTCCCTCCCTCCCTCCCTCCCCCACCCATCACTGTATTCATACAATCGTTTCCAAAGTTAGCAGGCAAGACTTGTGAGTAACCATGAATCATCACAACCAATATTGTGAATATGGAAATAAACTTTATATCATAATTACTGTACACCAAAAATAACCGAGGATTTAACACTTTTAATCATAACCGAGGACCCTTAAACATCGAGATATAAGATAACAACCTAGTGCATAATTATATAAGATAACAACCTAGTGCATAATTATATAGGATAACAATCTAGTGCATAATTATATAGGATAACAACCTAGTGCATAATTATATAAGATAACAACCTAGTGCATAATTATATAAGATAACAACCTAGTGCATAATTATATAAGATAACAACCTAGTGCATAATTATATAGGATAACAACCTAGTGCATAATTATATAAGATAACAACCTAGTGCATAATTATATAAGATAACAACCTAGTGCATAATTATATAAGATAACCTAGTGCATAATTATATAATCATATTTTACTCTACATATGTTGTTTGATATTAACCTTCAGTGTACATGCCTCCCCACCCCCCCTTCTCTCTCTCTCTCTCTGTATATATATA
Source organism: Paralithodes platypus (assembly GCA_032716605.1). NCBI lineage: Eukaryota > Metazoa > Arthropoda > Malacostraca > Decapoda > Lithodidae > Paralithodes > Paralithodes platypus. The sequence goes on along the minus strand of CM064521.1, from coordinate 57,677,264 downwards.
TACAGAGAGAGAGAGAGAGAGTATATGACACACACACACACACACACACAACATATCCATTATTCTTGCCACTCATTTTCCTACCATTAATGCTGGATTTTCCTCGTCTTCCTCCATCATCATCCTTCTCAGGTTTTACTTCCTCTTTCAACGTGTTAACCCCTTCTGTAGCGGTGACGTCTTTTGCATTATATTATAGCTATATTTAGACGATTTTGTGCAGTTTAAGGTAGTTAAATGGGTTTAAGTGAGATAGTTCGGAGCCTGTTATTTGCCGGAGGCCCTTTTAAAACTTAATAAAATCGCCTAATAGTAGTCCGAATAAAGTTAAATAGACGTCTTTGGTACAGAAGGGGTTAACCCTATTTGATCAGAGGAACGTCATTTTGGATCTCTCCTGCTTCCTCCATTAGTTTGGAGATTTTAAGGCGTTTTTCCCCATTAGTTTGGAGATTTTAAGGCGTTTTTCCCCATTAGTTTGGCAATACACAGATGCTTCACCCTATCCAGGTGTCGATTTTTTTTTTCTGGGCCAGCGATAGCGAGCCTGTACTTTTCTATCGAAAAACATGTACAAATTTAGCTTGAAAGAGGTCTGGGTGGACATTTTTTAGTTTGAAGGAAGTATGAGAAAATTGCAAACACAAGCAAAATCCTCAATAACATATAAACAAAGTAACATAATAACTCCAAGACGTCGGCCAAGATAGTGTTAAGCAGTACAAATTACACTGCTCCTTTAGGCTGATTTGTACGAGAGATTTATCCAGCCACTATTTCCGTATCTCTAATCTAACGGCTTCAGAAATATACTTTACATATATTTTATATATATTTATATTTTGTTCACCTATAATAATCTACCTTCTGTCTACTTGCTTATGCCAATACTAAATACTTTCAAAATTGTTGCCAATGCTAGATCCCGGATTAATAATTACCGGAAAAAGTGCTGGTGTAAATCCCCCCTGTAGTCCAACGCATAATCCCCCTCTTCCCTTTCTTCTAAGAACCCCCTTCCTTCCTTGGCTACATATTCGCTCATTTCTCACACATGATTTACTCTCTCTCTTCGCCTTTTTTCTCTTGTGTTATCATTTTGAATACATAAAAGAAGGAAAGTTATATTTCAAAACAAAATAATAATACATAAATAAACACGTCATCATGCCCTACAACGTGTTTATACAAGTTTGAATTATAGCAAGTGAAACACCTGGTGACGAGTTTGTATTGTTATGATTCAGGTTTTTCCTTCTTCTTTTATACCTTCTTGTCCTTTTCTTTATTCTTCACCCCCTCCTCCTTCTCCCCCTCCTTCTTCTTGTGTTCAAGGAGGAAGCGCATGTTTAGCTTCCTCCGTTCCACCAAGGTCGTGAAATCAGTGCTAGCAAGCGGTAGTGTTGAAGAGCTGGGGTGGGATGGGTGAGGGGTAGGGTTGGGGTGGGATGGGTGAGGGTTAGGGTGGGGGTGTAGGATGGGTGAGGGGTGAGGTGAGGGATGGGTGACGGGTAGGGTGGAGTGTGGAATGGGTGAGGGATAGGATAGGTGAGGGGTGGGGTGAGGGGTAAGGTGGGGTGAGGGGTAGTGTGGTATGGATGAGGGGTAAGGTGGGGTGTAGGATAGGTGAGGGGTAAGGTGGGGTGTGGGGAGGGGTGGGGTAGACAAGGTGTGTGAGCTGAGGGTAAGGTGGGATGGGTGGGGGTGCAAGGGAGGGTAGACGGATGGGAGAGGGGTGGGTTAAGTGTGAGGGGTTAGAGTGGGAGCATGGACGGGTGGTGTGGAGTGGTGGGGGAGGGAGCAGGGTGCTTACTGTGGTAATGATCACTGGGAGGGAGGAGGGGAGGGCGTTGGACTGTACAGGGTGATTATGTGTTACCTGACTGGGAGAATATTGCTGTTAAAGTGGAGAGAGGGCTTGCTTAGACCCTGCTGAATGGCTGGCTCAAGTGGTTGCGTGTGTGTGAGTGTGAGGATATGAGTGTGAGTGTGTTCACTTGCTTGTTCGTTAAGGGGAATCCACGCAATGCGAGCTAAGCTCATTATTACCGCGCCTCCTTAACTGGGAATGTGTTGCGTGAAATGCATGTTAAGTGTTTATGTATCGTTGGAATGGCTGTGGATGTGTGTGTAGTCTGTATTTTAGCCAATTGGCGACATCTGGAAACGAAGGCTTAGGGTTAATCTGTACGACACCATTCTCACTACGGTACCAGTCTCACCCGAAGGCTTAGGTTGACCAGTACGATACCCATCTCACCTTGTAACCGATCACCAACCCCAGATGGGACGTCACAACTTCGTCCACTTATACCAGGTTCCTATTTATACTGCTAGGTGAACAGAGGCTACACCGTTAGGAGACTTGCCCAAATGTCTCTTCCCCACCCGGGTCTCGAACCCGGGTTGTGAGCCAGACGCGCTATCAGGTACGCCACGGGGAGGTGTGTGTATGTGTGTGTGTGTGTGTGTGTGTGTGGGATATGAGTGTTCGTGTGTGTGCTTGTGAGGGGGTGGGATATGAGTGTTCGTGTGTGTGTGTGGGTGTGGGATATGAATGTTCGTGTGTGTGCTTGTGAGTGGGTGGGATCAAGGGGTGGGATATGAGTGTTCGTGTGTCAGAGGGGCACAAGGTATTCCACGTTAAAGTACACAGTGGTGTGAGACCTAGATTATGAAATGGCTGTGGCAGAGGGCTGCATTGGTAAAAAGTTTGGTTGAATTTAGAGAGGTAAAAAATTAGGTGCGTCCCTATTTAGACTCAGGAATACTTAAACAATACCCCCATATGATAGAAGCGAGACAGTGAACGCTGACAAGTGGAACCTAATTTTGTATTCTTTGTGGCTCTATCCTTTTTTAAGAATACTACGTTAGAGTATCAAAATTATTGTTCATTAAAATATTTTCCAACTATTCCTAACCACGACTGTACTGTACAGTTCCCTGCATAAGTTCCGTTCCTCTCTGAGATTGTATTTACGAAAGTAAAATATAGTATTATTTAATTTTGGGAGTTCCTTGGTATGCAGTAGTTATTTCACATTCTTATGAAACTGTTGAATAAGCTACTACACTCTAACTTTGATTGTTATATTTACTTCCATAAATAATAGTGCAGAGAGGAACGGTACATATACGGGCAACTGTACATCTGAGTGAAAGTGTGATGAGGTGGGAGATGGTGATAAAGTGTTAGTGGATGGGTGTGGTGATAAGAGGGTGTGGGTGGGTGGATGGGGGTTGAGGAATGAGTGTGGGTGGGTGGGTGTGGAGGAATAGGTGCGGTGATAACAGGGTGTGGTTGGGGATTGAGGAATGGGTGGGGGTGGGGGGTGTTGAAGAATAGGTGCGGTGATAAGAGGGTGTGGGTGGGTGGGTGTGGTGATATGTACAGGGTTTAGGTGAATAGGTGCGATGATGTTGGTGGATGGGGGTTGAGGAATAGGTGTGGTGATTACAGGGTGTGGGTGGGTGGGTGGGTGTAATGAAGGTGGAAGTGTGAGTGGATGGGGAATTAGGTGGGGGAGTTCATTGTCTCTAAACCAAGGGTGGGTTTTTTTTTCTTCTTGTTTCGCCCCTTTAGTATGACGATTTTAAGACATTTGTATCCTATTGGTTTTGCGAGTATAAGATGATTCGCTTCACACACACTTATATTTGTATGTTCCTTTCTAATGATAGGGCACACTTTTTTTTCTCCATCTACTCCCTCTCGGGCGAGCGATAGCGAGCCTGTAATTATAAGAGGAATCGGCCTTCGGCCGGGGCATTTTTCTACCGAAAAATGTACAAATTTATCTTGAGGAGGGATCTAGGGAGTGTTTTTCTAAGTTTGAGAGAGGTCTAGCGAGGAAACTGAAAAATAAAATTTATTTATTTTGTCAATGAAATGGGGCGAAAGGTCTTAATGTTGCCAAACTAATGAAACGTAGGTCTTAAAATCTCAAAATTAATGGGGCTAAGCATGAGGGAGAAAGGGGTCAAGAAAAACCCGTAACACCCCCTCAATCTTTATTGGAACGAGGCGGTATTTTGAAGGTCCGTGGCACGAGATGTATGTACAGTCGCGCTAATAAGTCATGTCTCGGAACCAAGTATGTTTTGATCTATAATTGGTATCAGCAATATCTAAGCTTCATTTCTTCATATCGAGTGAAATATATAAACATGTTCCTACACTTACCCACCCTATTCAACATCTGACAGACATTAATACAGCACAGAGCGAGCCAAACGTAATGACAGCTGGAACATGACTTATTAGCGCGACCGTACCCGCCTGGAAACTGATAAAGCCTCAATGCACGCTAAAAGGGGCACAAAAAACATACTACATTAAAGAATTCTGTGCAGTTTATGATGAAGCAATTTGGAAGACCGATCGCAGAAAGAAAAACCTCACGTGATATACATATAGTTTGTGAAGTATAAGGACTATATTGGTATATGGCTGATGGGAATTATTGTTCGTTTTGTGGCTAAACTTTAATTTATTAGAACACCGAGTTGCATGGAGGGGGAAGGGGAGAGGGGGGGGGGGGAAGCGACTGGTGGGGGTTGAGCTTCTCTTTTATGTACAATCGTGGCCAATGCCATGCATAGTTTAACATTTATTAATGATGATAATAAAGACGGTATACAGTATATATATATATATATAATGTGTGTGTGTGTGTGAACCTGTGCACTGACGCGTGTGCATGTGTGAAAGTGCGTGCTGACCAAGTTGAATTCGTAAATAATATGCTTGCGTGTCCATGTGCGTGTGTGTGTGTATTGTGGTGGAGCCGTGCATTAGTACAGTATTGGTAGCGAACAACCACAACCACTGGGACGCCACCACCAACGATGTGTGTGTGTGCGTGTGTGTGTGTATTGTGGTGGAGCCGTGCATTAGTACAGTATTGGTAGCGAACAACCACAACCACTGGGACGCCACCACCAACGATGTGTGTGTGTGTGTATTGTGGTGGAGCCGTGCATTAGTACAGTATTGGTAGCGAACAACCACAACCACTGGGACGCCACCACCAACGATGTGTGTGTGTGTGTGTGTGTGTGTGTGTGTGTGTGTGTGTGTGTGTGTTGTGGTGGAGCCGTGCATTAGTACAGTATTGGTAGCGAACAACCACAACCACTGGGACGCCACCACCAACGATGTGTGTGTGTGCGTGTGTGTGTGTATTGTGGTGGAGCCGTGCATTAGTACAGTATTGGTAGCGAACAACCACAACCACTGGGACGCCACCACCAACGATGTGTGTGTGTGTGTGTGTTGTGGTGGAGCCGTGCATTAGTACAGTATTGGTAGCGAGCAACCACAACCACTGGGACGCCACCACCAACGATGTGTGTGTGTGTATTGTGGTGGAGCCGTGCATTAGTACAGTATTGGTAGCGAACAACCACAACCACTGGGACGCCACCACCAACGATGTGTGTGTGTGTGTATTGTGGTGGAGCCGTGCATTAGTACAGTATTGGTAGCGAACAACCACAACCACTGGGACGCCACCACCAACGATGTGTGCGTGTGTGTGTGTATTGTGGTGGAGCCGTGCATTAGTACAGTATTGGTAGCGAACAACCACAACCACTGGGACGTCACCACCAACGATGTGTGTGTGTGTGTATTGTGGTGTAGCCGTGCATTAGTACAGTATTGGTAGCGAACAACCACAACCACTGGGACGCCACCACCAACGATGTGTGTGTGTGTGTATTGTGGTGGAGCCGTGCATTAGTACAGTATTGGTAGCGAACAACCACAACCACTGGGACGCCACCACCAACGATGTGTGTGTGTGTGTATTGTGGTGGAGCCGTGCATTAGTACAGTATTGGTAGCGAACAACCACAACCACTGGGACGCCACCACCAACGATGTGTGTGTGTGTGTGTATTGTGGTGGAGCCGTGCATTAGTACAGTATTGGTAGCGAACAACCACAACCACTGGGACGCCACCACCAACGATGTGTGTGTGTGTGTATTGTGGTGGAGCCGTGCATTAGTACAGTATTGGTAGCGAACAACCACAACCACTGGGACGCCACCACCAACGAAATAGAACGAACAGGATTTATATACCCTGGAACATTCACACGGCTCACCCTCAACAACCTCAATGATACGGTTCTACACATCGATAATTCACAATAACGCAATTTCTTTAAAGGTAAAATGGAACCTTGGCAGTTTTTGTGTATTTTTATGTATTAGTAAAAGTTAGCACCTTGACCACGACTTTATTTTGGCTATAATCAGATTTTAATAAGCTTAAGAAGAACCTGTAAGAGTCAAAGAAATTACCCTCCCGGTATAGCATAACGCATAGTTTAAGTTTTGCTATTATTAAGCGATTTTATATAACTTACGAAGAAATTGTCGGAGTTGGGGGGGTTTCTTAAGAGATCCAAAAGATCCTTCCGAAGCTGCATAAAAGCTTCTAATAATACATTGGAAAAATATACCTATCTATCTATATATATACTCAGGCCGAATCCCTTTTTTTTTTTTTTTTTTTTTTTTTTTTTTTTTTTTTTTTTTAAAGATATGCCATAGTGTCATAAGTACTCGAGGATTTAACTTAGCTGCGCGGAATGAACTAAAATTAAACATAATGATAATAAGTAGGCTTCATCGTACTGAAGGGGTTAAGGGGCCAGTGGTTATTTTCTGGGGTCTATTTATTTATATATTCACTTATATTTTAGTTTCCTCGCTAGACCTTCGTAAAGCTTAAAAACACCTCCTAGACACCCCTTCAAGAAACATTTGTACATTTTTCGATAGACAAATATCCCGGCTAAAGGCCGGTTTATCTTGGAATTACAGGCTCGCCATCGCTCGCCAGGTAAAATTCAACACCTAAAGGTCTTGATATTGATATAGAAATGGGACGAATGGTTTTAAAATCGACAAACTAATGGGTCGAACGTCTTAACATTTTGAAACTAATGGGACTAAACATGAGGAAGAAAGGGGACCAGACTTGAGAATAGTTCGGGGAGGAGGGGGGGGGGGGGGGGGATACTAAGAAGAATATAGGAAGAGGGGGTGGGGGAGGGGGGGGGGGTCATTGGTGTGAAGGGGGTTTGATTGACAGGGACATTGGTGAGAGTGATTAAAGTGGGAGTGAGAGAAATTGAGAGGGCTTGGGTACGAGAGAGAGAGAGAGGGTTAGAGTGAGTGAGTGAATGTGTGTGTCTGTGTGTGTGTGTATGTGTGTGTGTGTCTGTGTTAGAGAGAAACGGTTAGATTGAGTGAGTGAATGTGTGTATATGTGTGTGTGTGTGTGTGTGTGTTATGTCGTGAGTAAGAGTCCCTAGGGTGTACTAAGGTACGGGGGTTAAAGCACGCCTGGTCACACACATAATACAGTACACTACTTAAGGGGAGTGACCTGCTTTTTTCTCTCTCTCTCTGGGTTGTATCCATTCGGCCCCATTCGGCCTACTGTTTTAAGACTTATCCCCATTCAGGTGTCGATTTATACATGACGAGCGATAGCGAGCCACCATATTTTGGATAATGAGTTAAGCTGTTTAAATTTGTAAAAACAAATATAGAAAAATGTATCCGGCAAAACCGGATTTATCCATAACATGCTGGCTCGCTAGTGCTCGCCCTGAAAAATCGACAACTGGATGTGGATAAACGTCTTATAACAGAAGGCTGAATGGGGCCGAATGTATACAACCAAGAAAGATAACAAATCAGGTCACCCCCCTTAAAAGTGGGCACAGGCTACTAAATACACACACACACACACACACACACACACACACACACACACACACACACACACACACACACATATATATATATATACTGTATATCTATATCTTTGTTTATTTATTTTATTTTGTTTTTCTATGTGAATGAGGGAGACAAAAGGCAAAGCTGCCTGTAACAAAAGTCTCTCCCAAAGTTGAAAGAATGACAGAGCCAAATTAAGGGCGGGCGGTGGTCATCTAAAATATTAAATGTTTGTGTATTGGAAAGTGTGGTGATCTTGTTTATAAATATATACTGTACAATTACACACTTACACACAATTACACACATACACACTATTACACACATACACACTATTACACACATACACACAATTACACACATACACACTATTACACACACACACTATTACACACATACACACAATTACACACATACACACAATTACACACATACACATAATTACACACATACACACAATTACACACATACACACAATTACACACTATTACACACATACACACAATTACACACACACACAATTACACACATACACACAATTACACACATACACACAATTACACACATACACGCAATTACACACATACACACAATTACACACATACACACAATTACACACATACACACAATTACACACATACACACTATTACACACATACACACAATTACACACATACACACAATTACACACATACACACTATTACACACATACACACAATTACACACATACACACACTTACACACATACACACAATTACACACATACACACTATTACACACATACACACTATTACACACAATTACACACATACACACTATTACACACATACACACAATTACACACATACACACTATTACACACATACACACAATTACACACATACACACAATTACACACATACACACAATTACACACATACACACAATTACACACATACACACAATTACACACATACACACTATTACACACATACACACTATTACACACATACACACAATTACACACATACACACTATTACACACATACACACAATTACACACATACACACTATTTGCAAAGACACACATGCAACCTTACACCCAATAAATACAAAAATATAAATAAATAAATAAATAAATAAATAAAAACGTACACACAACACCCACATAGCAAGGATATCCTGTGCTTCCACATTGGGGGAATATCAAGGTATACTAATTAGTGTCATTGAATTACGAAGATGGCTTGTTATAAATCAATTGACAACTAAGGTAAATTTAGGGGAGATGGGTCGTTTTTCTGGTCCCTATTCTTCCTCGTGTTTAGCTCCATTAGTTTTCAGATTTTAAGACGTTCGGCTCATTAGTTTGGCGATTTGAAGACCTTTCGCCCCATTTCTTTGTCAATATTAAGACTGTTCGTGTCATTTAGGTATCGATTTTTTTTCATGGCAGCGAGCCTGTAATTTAAGAGGATCCGGCCTTCGGTCAGACATTTTTCTATCGAAAAATGTACGAATTTATCTTGAAAGAGGGTCTTGCAGGGGTATTTGTTTAAAGCTTATTTAAATTGGTCTTATTAATACATGCTCACACTATACACACTATACACACTGTATATATATACCCGGTATATATATATATATATATATATATATATATATAACTTGCATGTTTCAAATACATAAACACGCAAACATACGTCATGTAAGCTACACATGTAATATTCATTCACTTATAAAGTAAACATCAACACACTTGCTTACACAGACCAAAAAGTACACCTAAATACTAACTTTCCAATACACGCACATGGACACACACACACACACACACACACACACACACACACACACACACACACACACACACACACACACACACACACACACACACACACGCACATAAACCTGGGCACAATATTGAAGCTCTCACACGACATGCACACATACAAGACTGACATATTTACACTCCACTCTTCGATCATAACACACACACACACACACACACACACACACACACACACACACACACACACACACACACACACACACGCACATAAACCTGGGCACAATATTGAAGCTCTCACACGACATGCACACATACAAGACTGACATATTTACACTCCACTCTTCGATCATAACACACACACACACACACACACACACACACACACACACACACACACACACACACACACACACACACACACACACACACTTCACTTATGTTCCCTCAGTTAATATGTATCATAACTACATTAATGTATACAGAGGTTTGTTTTTCATTACACATGAAGGGGGAGGGGGTGAGGATGTTATATAATAAACTAGTTAACACACACACACACACACACACACACACACACACACACACACACACACACACAGTGAAGGTTGCGTGCTCTGGCCACAACACCTCGGCTTTTTATCATTACAGTCTTAATTTACCCCCGCTGCTTCTAGTTGTGGGCCGCGGGGGTTGTGCGGGGAGTGTTTTATAATTTTTGTATTGGTTTGTCTTCCTGTTTTTCGTTTGTTTTACTCATGTGTTGGTTCTCGTACAAGTATTTGAAACACTGTGGCTCTTGAAACACTGTCTTTTGTTTTGATTTTTCGCTCATGATATAAATGTACAGTATTATATATATATATATATATATATATATATATATATATAAAATACGTCTAATAGTTGCCAGAATATAATGAAACGAATGCGACCGGTATAGAAGGGGTTAATATTGTTTTACCGTAGTTGCAATGTGTCGCTTGCTATGTGGATTAACCCCTTCACTACACACATAATAACTGCTGTGTCTGTGTGAGCATGTAGTCTGCGGTACTCCCAGGTTTATACTCCATAAGATACGTGACCTAACACAACACATTGCCGACTGAGCTGCTTCAAAGTGGATCTGTTTCACCCGGTATAATAAGACGCTTTTCTTTATTTTAATTTGGTTATTATAAGACGGTTTTGCCTAGCTTAGAAAGGATCTGTTAGCGTCAGAGGTTCAACGGATATAGTTTTTCCACATATGTATGTATGTATGTATGTATATATGTATATATGTATGTATGTATGTATGTATGTATGTATGTATGTATGTACGTACGTACGTACCCCACAGTTGGGGGTGGCCGACTCAAGACAGACCCCGAACAGGAACAACATTGAAAGTTCCAATTCTTAGGGTCCAGGACCGCTTTCGCGTTCCATCACCCCTTACTCCGTCTCGCCTAGTAGGTGAATTTTACAAGGGGAGGAGGATTCCTAGCCCCCTGCCACATTATATACTGTACATGGAAACCTGTCCAGTCAGTGTCCACGAGAGAAAACTAGACTAATGATAGTCATGTTAGAATGAAGGAAGATGCCGTTGTAGACGGTTAAGGGGGGGTCACCGTTTTTGTTTTATCTTTCTCTCCTTTTCTCTGGCTTGTATCCATTCGGCCCCATTCAGCCAACTGCTTTAAGACGTTTATCCCCATCCAGGTGTCGATTTCTTCCTGGCGAGAGATAGCGAGCCAGCTTTGTATGGAGAAATCCGGCTTCGCCGGAGAAATTTTTCTATCGAAAAATGTACACATTTAGCTTGCTGTCATTACAAAAATATATATATGTTGGCTCGCTACCGCTCGCCAGGAAAATATTGACACCTGGATGGGGTAAACGTCTTAAAACAGTTGGCTGAATGGGGCCGAATATGTACAAGCCAAAGAGAGAGGGAGAGAAAGAGAAAAAAAGCGCGGTGGGCTCCCTTAAGACTTTATCAAGTCCCTTAAGACAGCCAAAATCGGATGGGGTTTGTACACTCAAGCAAAAAGCTAACGGAGTTGAGTGACTGTTCAAAAGTTAAGGGGGGGACACCGGATTTGTTTGATCTTTCTCTCCTTTTCTCTCTTTCCCTGGCTTGTATCCATTCGGCCCCATTCAGCCAACTGTTTTAAGACGTTTATCCCCTTCCAGGTGTTGATTTCTTCCTGGCAAGCGATAGCGAGCCAGCATTGTATGGAGGAATCCGGCTTCGCCGGAGACATTTTTCTATCGAAAAATGTACAAATTTAGCTTGCTGTCAAAACAAAAATATATATATGCTGGCTCGCTACCGCTCGCCAGGAAAATATTGACACCTGGATGGGGGAAACGTCTTAAAACAGTAGGCTGAATGAGGCCGAATGGATACTAGCCAGAGAAAGAGAGAAAAGGAGAGAAAGATCAAACAAATCCGGTGTCCCCCCCTTTTAACTGTAGGGTGTGTTTATATGTTTAACATGGAAGTAGATGTTTATTATTATATATATACAGTAAATAAAATATAGATTCGTGTTAACATTTGAGTGTTATTTTGTGTGTTAGTTAATGTCAATATTCAACTTCTAGAGGTGATACAACAGAATTGATACTCTAAATGGTGACCGGTCAACTCAACCAGTAGACCATTTCAACCAGTACCAAATCAACCAATACGGTTAGGTTAGGTTAGGTTAGGTTAGTACTATATTTTGGCACTGGTTTGGTTGGTCTGGGCTAATTTGGCACTGGTTGAGAGCTACTGGTTGAAATTATCTACTGGTTGAGATGACATGGAACCACTCTAAATACCGATAATATTGATATTGATAGGTTTGTTATAATATACTCTTGTGTATTTAGAGTGGTTCCATGCCATCTCAACCAGTAGATAATTTCAACCAGTAGCTCTCAACCAGTGCCAAATTAGCCCAGACCAACCAAACCAGTGCCAAAATATAGTACTAACCAAACCTAACCTAACCTAACCTAACCTAACCGTATTGGTTGATTTGGTACTGGTTGAAATGGTCTACTGGTTGAGTTGACCGGTCACCATGTAGAGTATCAATTCTGTTGTATCACCTCTAGAAGTTGAATGTTGACATTAACTAACACACAAAATAACTCTCAAATGTTAACACGAATCTATATTTTATTTGTATTAATCGTGTGGTTAACTTTATATTAGTTAATTACTGGTCAAAACTCAAATATATGCAAGGAATATTGGCCCAAATGACCTTCTGTTGTTGCTTGATGTATTACTGTACAACTTTACTCTATTTGGGTTCCTAACATTATTATGTAGTTTACAATGACAGGCAGTTTAATGAGCAGCATATCTCTCACGCTCTCACACACACACACTCTCTCTCTCGCTCTCTCTCTCTCTCTCTCTCTCTCTCTCTCTCTCTCTCTCTCTCTCTCTCTCTCTCTCTCTCTCTCTCTCTCTCTCTCTCTCTCTCTCTCTCTCTCTCTCATATATATATATATATATATATAAGGAAGAGCAATACCAAAGCGTAAAGGAACATCTTTATTTTTCTAGAGTATGTGCGACGTGTATATATATATATATATATATATATATATATATATATATATATATGTATATATACCGTACATATATATATATCCCGGTATATAAAAGAGAGAGAGAGAGAGAGAGAGAGAGAGAGAGAGAGAGAGAGAGAGAGAGAGAGAGAGAGAGAGAGAGATAATAGTTTATATATATAGTACTGTGTGTGAGAGTTAGCTATATTTTAGAGAGGTACGTACATTTGCTTGTGATTTGCTTTGTATCAGGACTAATGGACCCAAATACTTGTCATGCAAGTTGAACATACCGATCATGCGATATCAACCACACAGTATGTAAAACCTCGACCCGTATAATTTGCGTCGTTTGGGTATTTCATATTGCCTTGGGAGACTCCGTTAAGCGGGGTCACCGGCTTTTTTTGTTTATCTTTCTCTCCTTTTCTCTCTTTCCTTGGCTTGTATCCATTCGGCCCCATTCAGCCAACTGTTTTAAGACGTTTATCCCCATCCAGGTGTCGATTTCTTCCTGGCGAGCGATAGCGAGCCAGCATTGTATGGAGGAATCCGGCTTCCCGGAGAAATGTTTCTATCGAAAAATGTACAAATTTAGCTTGCTGTCAAAAACAAATATATATATGCTGGCTCGCTACCGCTCGCCAGGAAAATATTGACACCTGGTTGGGGGTAAACGTCTTAAAACAGTAGGCTGAATGGGGCAGAATAGATACAAGCCAAAGAGAAAGGGAGAGAACTATAAAAAAGCGAGGTTGGCTCCCTTAAATAAAGGGGGTGATCAAGTTTCTAATGGGAGCTTTGTGTTTGTGTGGAATTGAGATCTCGTGTCACCGTGATTTTGTTTTTTTTCTTTCTGATAGCCATTAAAATATTCACAAACACCACTGAGCTATCAATACCCCACACAAACACGCACATATACACCTACATGCAGTATGTACCCTTCTTTCACGACTCTATACACTATTCCGGTAGTCCTCACATATGAAGTCATGCACACGTATGTTTCCTATCGATGTCCATTAAAGATTTTGATACTCCCCGTCACGCATAGAGACAACCCGTACACAAACTCGGTGGTTCTCACGCACACACACACACACACACACACACACACACACACACACACACACACACACACACACACACACACACACACACACACACACACACACACACACACACACACACACACACACACACACACACACACACACACACACACACACACACACACACATCCACTAAATTGAAAAATGTGTATTTTCAGCTCATGAGGCTGCCATTTTTTAATAAACCGTTTATTATTATTATTATTACACACACACTGCGTGTGTTTGTGTGTCCCGGCCGGAACATTTTTTATACCGAAAAATGTACAAATTTACCTTGAAGGTGGGTCTAGGGGATGTTTTTTTAAGCTTGATGGAGGTATGGGGAGGAAACTAATATTATGATATAAGGATAAATACATTAACAAATAAATAGCCCATCTCCCCTTAAAGCAAGCACGCACACTTACAGTACATACACACGTACGTCCGTGAAGCTACGCAAATTCCTATGTACGGTCGCGCTAATAAGTCATGTCTCGGCTGTCATTACGTTTGGCTTGCTCTGTGCTTTATTAATGTCTGTCAGATGTTGAATAGGGTGGGTAAGTGTATGAACATATTGGTATATCTCACTCAAAAAGAAGAAATCATGAGTACATTTTGCTGATACCAATTATTGATCAAAATATACTAGGTACCGGGACATGACTTATTAGACCGACTGTACACACAATCACCCTTAATAAAAACAGTAACACACTAAAACATAAATTATAATTGTAATACACACACAGACACACACACACACACACACACACACACACACACACACACACACACACACACACACACACACACACACACACACACACACAACTAGAACATACAGATCCTCATACATTTAACCCCTTCATATTCTGGCAACTATTAGACGATTTCATGCAGTTTTAGAAAGGGCCTCCAGCAATTAACGGCTCCGAACTCTCTCACTTACCTCTGTTTACTACCACAGATCCTTCTTAAACTGCACAAAATCGTATAATTATAAGTAGAATATAATTAAAAGGACGCCGCCGGTACAGAAGGGGTTAAGACTACCTGATTTACAACAACAGTAAATCATACTATAATCGGTACAATAGACTGCACTGTACGGTACAATAGACTGCACTGTACGGTACAATAGACTGCACTGTACGGTACAATAGACTGCACTGTACGGTACAATAGACTGCACTGTACGGTACAATAAACTGCACTGTACGGTACAATAAACTGCACTGTACGGTACAATAGACTGCACTGTACTGTACAATAGACTGCACTGTACGGTACAATAGACTGCACTGTACGGTACAATAGACTGCACTGTACGGTACAATAGACTGCACTGTACGGTACAATAAACTGCACTGTACGGTACAATAGACTGCACTGTACGGTACAATAGACTGCACTGTACGGTACAATAGACTGCACTGTACGGTACAATAGACTGCACTGTACGGTACAATAGACTGCACTGTACGGTACAATAGACTGCACTGTACGGTACAATAGACTGCACTGTACGGTACAATAGACTGCACTGTACGGTACAATAGGACTGCACTGTACGGTACAATAGACTGCACTGTACGGTACAATAGACTGCACTGTACGGTACAATAGACTGCACTGTACGGTACAATAGACTGCACTGTACGGTACAATAGACTGCACTGTACTGTACAATAGACTGCACTGTACTGTACAATAGACTGCACTGTACGGTACAATAGACTGCACTGTACGGTACAATAGACTGCACTGTACTGTACAATAGACTGCACTGTACGGTACAATAGACTGCACTGTACGGTACAATAGACTGCACTGTACGGTACAATAGACTGCACTGTACGGTACAATAGACTGCACTGTACGGTACAATAGACTGCACTGTACGGTACAATAGACTGCACTGTACTGTACAATAGACTGCACTGTACGGTACAATAGACTGCACTGTACTGTACAATAGACTGCACTGTACGGTACAATAGACTGCACTGTACGGTACAATAGACTGCACTGTACTGTACAATAGACTGCACTGTACGGTACAATAGACTGCACTGTACTGTACAATAGACTGCACTGTACGGTACAATAGACTACACTGTACTGTACAATAGACTGCACTGTACTGTACAATAGACTGCACTGTACTGTACAATAGACTGCACTGTACTGTACAATAGACTGCACTGTACGGTACAATAGACTGCACTGTACTGTACAATAGACTACACTGTACTGTACAATAGACTGCACTGTACGGTACAATAGACTGCACTGTACGGTACAATAGACTGCACTGTACTGTACAATAGACTGCACTGTACTGTACAATAGACTACACTGTACTGTACAATAGACTGCACTGTACTGTACAATAGACTGCACTGTACTGTACAATAGACTGCACTGTACTGTACAATAGACTGCACTGTACTGTACAATAGACTGCACTGTACGGTACAATAGACTGCACTGTACTGTACAATAGACTACACTGTACTGTACAATAGACTGCACTGTACGGTACAATAGACTGCACTGTACGGTACAATAGACTGCACTGTACTGTACAATAGACTGCACTGTACTGTACAATAGACTACACTGTACGGTACAATAGACTGCACTGTACGGTACAATAGACTGCACTGTACTGTACAATAGACTACACTGTACGGTACAATAGACTGCACTGTACTGTACACACTCGTATGCTGTCCCAAACAACAAGAATACTCGCCCCCAGACACCCCCCCCCCCCCCACACACACACACAATCCGCCCCTAAACCACTAACCTGGCCAGTGAAAACATTAAAACCCAAACACAGACACACCCACACACACACACACACACACACACACACACACACACACACACAGACACTAGGGAAGGTGTGGTGGAGTGGTCATGCCACTGGATTGGTAATCCAATGGACCCGGGTTCAAATCCCGATATGTCAATGGGAAGATATTATTGGGATTGAATTTGTGGTGTACCTAGTATCAGTGCATTACCACAAAGCCCACCGAAATGCCAAAAAAATACCCTCATTGTTCCCTGATTAAATAACACTGTATGAATATTCCCATATTCAAAATATGTTACAGGGGGACAATGCCTAGTGAGTTCACTGCTCAATAGGTGGCGTTCTGAGAGTGAGGGTCTGAGTCTGGAGGGTGAGACGGTGAAGCACTTGAGCGAAGCAACCGGCCGCTTCAGAGATGGAGCTGCTTCGAGCCATGATGGATGCTTCACATGTCTCACTCCCCAGACTGGAACAAGACCTCACAGGCTTCACCGTGTTGAGCGGTGGAATGTACAGGCTCTCAGCCTATGCCCGAGAGGGAGTAGTTGGAATATAGAAAAAAAAAAAAAAAAAAAAAAAAACCCACACACACACACACACACACACACACACACACACACACACACACACACACACACACATCATCATCATCACCTACCCCTCCCTCTCGTAATGTTCCGGTCAGCATACTTGCACGCGCGGACATCAACAACAACATAAACATGAACAAAAACACATGAACAAACACATTCCTCGGGGCGCGTACTTTGAGTCGAGAATACAAACACACACTACTCACGCACACGCCTAGCTACGTACACATATACATTACAGACGCTCATGTACGCACCCAGCTATTCTCACAAACACACACTACTCACGCACACGCCTAGCTACGTACACATACACACATACATATACAGACGCTCATGTACACACCTAGCTATTTCTTTAACACACACACACACGCGCGCGCGCGTGTATATGGTGGTCACGAACACATACTTGAAGTAATACACACACTTGAAGTATATATATATATTTATATATATATATATATATATATATATATATATATATATATAAGCAGGTACCGTATATGCAAACATAATTATCAAGGTGCACATTAATTAATGGGCACAAAGTTCATCCTTACACACTATTTCATACATACAGTATATACACAAACATACATACAAACATACATACAATATCAAGCAGTTTTAGTAACCGTTATTCACATTTAATGAGGCTATCTACCATAAAGTCCAAACAGTTTATCATCTCAAATATGAGAACACTTTATAAGCAGTTCAAGTTGCACATGATACTTGTGTGTGATCTTGCATATTAGTGTATACTTTAATGGGATATTAGTTGAGCCTTAATAATATCCGACAAGCCTGTATGATTTTATTGTTTATTATATATATATTTATTACATATCGTATACATATTTATATAAAGAATATAAAGCTCATATCCATGGTCAGTTTAATTCTATATAGCACTCATAAAGTAACCTTGAAAGTGGTGTAATACAATGATTAACCCTTTCTATACCGGATACGTCCTTTTAACTTTATTCTTCCTACTAATAGACGATTGAATTCAGTGTTCATCAACAGGATTGGAACTTTCTCACTTAACCATTTTCACTAGCACAGATCCTTCTTAAACTGCACAAAATCGTCTAAATATAGCTAGACTAAAGTTAAAAAGGCGTCGCCGGTACAGTTAAAATCAGTAAGGAAATATATGTATTACACTTCTATAAGATCAGTAATAAACACAATATGAGCGTTTCCCGCATGCGTAACATCAACAGTACGCCTCCTGTTTAAGGGGAGATGGGCCGTTTTTCTGGTCCCCCTTCTACCTCATGCTTAGCCCCTTTAGTTTTTAGATTATAAGACGTTTGTTCCGTTAGTTTACTGATTTGGAGACTTTTCACCTCATTTCTTCGTCAATTTTAAGACCTTTCGTGTCATTTAGGTGTCTATTTTTTTCCTGGCGAGCGTCAGAGAGCATGTAATTTTTGAAGGAATCGGCCTTCGGCCGGAACAATTTTCTACCGAAAAATTTACAAATGTATCCTGAAAGAGGGTCTAGGGAGTATTTGTATAAGCTTGATGGAGGTCTAGCGAGGAAACTCAAAAATAAATAAATAGCATAAATATATAGACCCCAAAACAAGCACCTCCTCCCTTAATGGTGCCCGTAATAACCTCTAAGACTAAAACAGCATTATATTATATTAAACTGCGAGAGGTCCCCGCGTTGTATTAAACTGCGAGAGGTCCCCGCGTTGTATTTTGCTAGAGCGCTCGGCCGGGCTCACTGGAAACGAAATGGCATTAATGGGAGAGCCAACAGCGAGGCCCGGGCAAAAAGAGTGGCCCCTTTAATTAAGTGTAAACAGGAGGCATCGTAAGCAACACAAATAGCCTTATGTACAGACAACGATTTATGCCGTGTGTGTTTTTGACTGGCACAACACACGTCCGTCTTGATTTTGAGCTCGGAATGTTTAGCTGTGTTGCTGGGGGCCGCATCCTCCTGCCGAGGTGCAATATATATATATATATATATATATATATATATATATATATATATATATATATATATATATATATATATATATATATATATATATATATATATATATATATATAGAGAGAGAGAGAGAGAGAGAGAGAGAGAGATTGCGATTGCGATTGCGATTGCGCAACTCACATTTGATCATCCATACAATCATTTGCAATAAAAAGAAGTGGTAAAAAATGTCTTGAATAATTCTGACACGCTGATGATATGCTTCGAAACATTGCCTTGAAGCACCTGCCGAAGTCGGTGTTTTTCCCCTATTCACTATTTCAGGATTTTCATATAGAAGTGTACCGGTTGCAGATGGTTGTACACAGGACAACACGGCTTCTCGTGTGATTGATTCTTCGCATTCGTACGAGTCGAGACCGTATTAGTACCGAATTGTTTTTTTGACAAATAGCTATGTAGGTGTGACTCGAAATTCTAGGGAGGAAACTAAAAAAATATTAAATCTAACATAAATCGACCAATAAAAAAAACTCTGCCCCCTTAACACAGTGGTTACTTTAATATCGTTGACCTTCCCACAGAAGAGATAGTAACTCGATAATTTAGTGTCATTATACGGTTCAAAGGGCACTCCACTTACCGCTAATATATATTCATGATTATACGTATGAAACGTATTTATTTTATTAATGTATTTTATTTATTATGGTGGCTGCCAAGTTAAGCCTTTCAATCACATGAAGCAATTTTTTTTGTATAGTATTTTTTTACCGTCCCACGATTTTATTCAGTTTAGAAAAAAATATGTGTTAGTTAATTGTAATTGAGGGTTAATTGCACTAGCCTTTAACCCTTTCATACCTAAAGACATCTACTGGTTGCGTGAGGAAAACAAACGGCGTTTTTTAACCCATTCATTACCAGGGACGTCCTTTTCATCATATTCTGGCAACCATTAGACAATATTATTCAGCTTAGGAAGGACCTTTAACAATAATAAGGCTTCACACTATCTCAACCAACCCTTATAACTATCACAGATCCTTCTTAAGCTGCATAATATCGTCTAGATACAGTTAGAATAAAATATACCACACGTCGCATGGTACTCAAAGGGTTAATATACTACGGTAATATAGACGGAGAATCCTACCACAGAAGCCACAACCGCCGAAGGAAAGAAAAATACAATCCCACTTCCCATGCTGTATCGAAGCCAGAAAAAAACACCAGCCGAAATATAATTAAACACAAATATTCATAGCCCTTTACTCCTATTGTATCGAAGCCAGAAGAGAAACCTTCCGGAGAAAGTACAAAAATCCTAGCCCTTTCCCCCCCTGCAGTATCGAAACCAGACGAGACACCCACCGAACAAAATAAAACAATCGTAGTCCTCTCCCCCCCTTGCTGTATCGATGCCAGAAGAGAGAAACAAAAAATATATGTCGCTTTCCCCCGTGCTGTATCAAGACCAGACTAGACACCCACCGAACAACATAAAACTATGGTGTCCCTCTACCCTCCCGCTGTATCGAGACCAGACTAGACACCCACCGAACAACATAAAACTATGGTGTCCCTCTACCCTCCCGCTGTATCGAGGCCAGTCTAGATACCCACCAAACAAAATAAAACAACCGTGTCCCTCTCCCCTCCCGCTGTATCGGGGCCAGACTAGATACCCACCAAACAAAATAAAACAACCGTGTCCCTCTCCCCTCCCGCTGTATCGGGGCCAGACTAGATACCCACCAAACAAAATAAAACAACCGTGTCCCTCTCCCCTCCCGCTGTATCGAGGCCAACAAACAGTCCGCATATTGACAAACCTTTGCTTTTTATGGTCCGAAAATGTGCATTATTTAGCGGTGGTCGATGGCGAGGCGTGTTGACCGTGGCTTCCACAAACATGGTGGGCCCTCCCTAGCGTGACACACTCTTTGGCCGCCATATTACCGCTACATGCTACACACACTTACCGAGGATGGGGGGGGGGATGGGTCTAGCAGGTCTGGTCGAGTGGTGGGTCTAGCAGGTCTGGTCGAGTGGTGGTTCTAGCAGGTCTGGTCGAGTGGTGGGTCTAGCAGGTCTGGTCGAGTGGTGGTTCTAGCAGGTCTGGTCGAGTGTTTGGTCTAGCAGGTCTGGTCGAGTGGTGGTTCTAGCAGGTCTGGTCGAGTGGTGGGTCTAGACTCTAGCAGGTCTGGTCGAGTGGTGGGTCTAGCAGGTCTGGTCGAGTGGTAGGTCTAGCAGGTCTGGTCGAGTGGTGGGTCTAGCAGGTCTAGGCAAGTGGTGGGTCTAGCAGGTCTGGTCGAGCGTTTGGTCTAGCAGGTCTGGTCGAGTGGTGGGTCTAGCAAGTCTGGTCGAGTGGTGGGTCTAGCAGGTCTAGGCAAGTGGTGGGTCTAGCAGGTCTGGTCGAGCGTTTGGTCTAGCAGGTCTGGTCGCACGATAGCCTGGCCTGGTAGTAAATACGGTACCTCCGCTCGATACACACTTTATACCCACAAACACCGCAGCGTCAACACATTTGGGCTTTCGTTGGCCCTGTCTGTATACAATCAACACCTAATAATACACTGCCCAGATACTTGAATGAGCTGATATTCTCCATAACCTGACCGTTCAACTTCACCTCACACTCTGTGGCTGCACCCCTTTCAAAGACCATAACCTTGCTCTTCCCCGCATTTACCCTCGGATTCAGTTTTTCACACAATGTTCCAAACATATTTACCAGCCCTTGCAACTCCCATTCACTGTCGCTCATCAGGACTGTATCATCAGCAAACAGCAGTACAGGCACCTTCCACTCGTTTCCCTCCCTTATCAGAGGTACACCAACATCCACTGCTCTTCCTTGTATGTCTGTCATTATTCCATCCCTATATATATATTCAGATCAAAGAACTAGCTTTGCTCATTCTCCACACGTACTGACACCTTTGCACCCTCATACATGCTCTTCACTTCTTTCAGCAATTTGCCGTCTACTCCATGGGCATATAACTACATTAATTATAAACACAGGCACTTATCACCTAAACAAATATGAGCTGTTGTGATGACCGTTCTACACACACACTGTTATGGCCAATTACCGTACACACTCATCGATTATGTCTTCACGCAGGCTGACAACCCCTGTGGCCAAACAAATACATAATTACACCATTACCTACACTCTACAAAGGGGTTTATAGACGGTACGAAAAGGGTAATCAATGTGTCCATAATCATTTAATCTGTAAACGTATATTAGCCCTTTGAAGATTGTGACACATTTTAACAGTTTATTCTGTCTATCATTAAACGAGTTTATATAATAAATTAAGAAGGATCTGTGGGAATTTTAAGGGGAAAGACTATTTCCATTATCACTCTGACTACCCTTTATACACTTCCTAATCTGAATAAAAATCGTCTGAAAAATAGTCGGTAAACAGAAAAGAAATGGATCTTGAAATGGCTAGTAGTGATAAACCGATCCAATATAAGGATATATAGGTATATAATGTAATCTAGGGTAAATCACTGTAATATGACAATTATATTTTATTTACCTTGCAAAAAAAAAAATATAATATGGGGTATGCGCCGAGTAGATAAATAGATAGATAGATATTATTTACAGCGTATTTCGTAAAACAAATGTAAACCATTCAACCTTCATGTTCTGTTTGTTTTATTTTTCTACCCACAATAATCCAAATATTCCCAAATCTTAGCCAAATAAGTCGTGTCGCCGCTGTCGTTACGTTTTGCTCGCTGTATGCTGCTGTATTAATGTCTGTAAGATGTTGAATAGTGTGTGTAAAGATAGGAACATGTTTGTATATCTCACTCGAAACTATGAAGTAATGCTTAGATAGTGCTAATACCAATTATTGATCGAAATATACTTGGTGCCGCGACATCACTTATTTGGCAGAATGTACAAACAAACTTCCTTCTTCAAACCTACTACTATAAACTTTCTGTCTGCAACAATAGGAATATACATACACACGACACTGACACGACACTGACACACTCCATGCTCATTATAGGAAAGAAACGTACCTACTTGAGAGGGGGGGGGGGGGATGGGCGTATATATGGCTTCATTTATGTATTTGTTCCATATTATTTTTAGTTTCCTACCTAGACCTTCATCAAGCCCCCCCCCCCCCCCCCCCCCGGCCAAATAAAATACAGGATCGCTGTCGCTCGCCAGGTAAAAGTCGACACCTATATGACACAAAAAGTCTAAATGTTAACGAAATGGAATGAAAGGTTTTTAAATTGCTAAACTAATGAGCCGAACGTCTTAAAATCTGAAACTATTAGGGCTAAGCAGGAGGAATAGGGGGGGGGGGACCAGAAAGACTACCCATACCCCCTTAAAACACGACTAGCGTTGCATTCACACTACACGCTAAAACTGGCTTTACACGAGGGTTTTTTCCGGCAATTGTTGATGGTCAACTCTTATTCTGGCAACATTTAAAGACCATTTTATTACTGGACTCAGAAACTAGATGGAAGATTAATCTTGTTTTTTTTTTTAATTTGTTTTAGTGATTATGAGTGCCTTACCTTGGTGATATATATATATATATATATATATATATATATATTATATAGATATATTATATAGATATATATATATATATATATATATATATATATATATATATATATATACAGTATATATATATATATCGAAAATTGCCAGAAAATGCAATCGTGTGATACCAGCTTTGCAATGCGTGTTCGATGAGTGTGAGACGAATATGAGTTGGTTTGTGCGTGTGCAAAGCTGGGTGTGAACATTTTCGAAATATATTGGTACAGTCACCTGGCAGCTCAACAACCCCCCCCCCCTTTTTTAATAATGTATATATTTAATATACAATTATTAATATTAGTATTATTATAATATGTTATTTTTTATTTGTGTATTGTTTTCTATTTTTTGTTTACTTATTTGTATTTATTTATTTGTTTGTTTATTTATATGCTATTATATGTATATATATATATATATATATATATATATATACAGTATACCGGTACTGTATATACAGTATATATATTATACTGTATATATAATTTATAATTTTATTTATTTATATATATATATTTTTTTTTATACACCATTGCGATTCTGAACCCCCAAGTGGATGGTTCGCTGTACCTATTAAATTACCTGCAGAATAAACTATATTATGCATTTGAACGTGGTATTGTAGGTGTTTCCGTGACTATGACTACGATGCGAATAGTGTTAACTGTAATGGAATTTTTAATAAGTTTGTTTGTTATTATAAATGTGAATATACTGTATGTTATAATGAGTGTGCTGCTCGATGTTTCCCGACGGCGAATGTATGTATGTTCGTGTGTTTGAGTGCGTAAATTAACCCCTTCTGTACTGGTGCCATCCTTTTAACTTGGGTATGGCTACTAATAGACGATTTTATTCAGTTTATAAAAGCCCTCCAGCAATTAACCGGCTTTCAAATAACCCACGTAACTACTTTTGTTTACTACTACTTCTTTTTGCTACTACAGATCCTTCTTAAGAGGAGGTATTTAGTTTGTTCCCTAGACCTCCATCAAGCTTAAAATTACACCCCCTTGAGTCCCTTTCAAGATAAATTTGTACATTTTTCGGTAGAAAAATGTCCCGGCCGAAGGCCGGTTCTTCCTAAATTAAAGGCTCGCTATCGCTCGCCAGGATAAAATCGACACCTGAATGGCACGAAAGGTCTTAATATGGGGTGAAAGTTCTTAAAATCGCTAAACTAATGGGGAAAACGTTTTATAATATCAAAAGCAATGGGGCTAAACATGAGGGAGAAAGGGGTCAAGAAAAAAATCCCTCAAATGGAGATCTCCCCTTAAAGTGCTCAACATCGTCTAAATATAGCTAGAATATATTTCAAAAGACGCCGGCGGTACAGAAGGGGTTAATGCGTCCGTATGTGTAACTGAGAGTGAGTGTGGGTATGTGCATTTGAGCAAGTGCAAGTGTGTTTGTGTAGGTGTGATATCAATGAGCGAGTGTGTGAGTAATAGTGTGTGTGTGTGTGTGTGTGTGTGTGTGTGTGTGTGTGTGTGTGATGATGATGATTGGCCTCGTGAGTGTGTGTATGTCTATTTATATGAGTGTGCATGTATTTTAGTGCGTGTGATTGTGTGTGTGGGTGTAAAGACTGACCTAGTGAGTGTGTGTGTGTATTTGAGTATGTGTGTAAGTGTATACAAGTGTGAGTGTGACTGTGTGTGTGTGTGTGTGGGTGTAATGACTAGCCTCCATGTGCGTGACCACCCACCATCCATCCCCCAGAGTACATACCAACAACCCGCGCCACTACTTACCTTTTATTTTTATGTACGAGTGTGTGTAAAGATTTTTGTGGGTCCTTGTCATCGCCACCATACCGAGGAACCCCGTTATGGCAGGAGGGTAAACATATAACAAGGGGCTCAAGAGAAAACGGAACTAAAGACACGGTACAGAGAAAACGGAACTAGAAGAAACATAGCAATGGGTTCAAGAGACGGTACACAGAAAAAGGAACTAAAGAGACGATCAAGAGAAAACGGAACTAAAGAGACGGCAAAGAGGAAACGGAACTAAAGAGACGGTAAAGAGAAAACGGAACTAAAGAGACTGTAAAGAGAAAACGGAACTAAAGAGATGATCAAGAGAAAACGGAACTAAAAAGACGGCAAAGAGGAAACGGAACTAAAGAGACGGTAAAGAGAAAACGGAACTAAAGAGACGGTAATGAGAAAACGGAACTAAAGAGACGGTAAAGAGAAAACGGAACTAAAGAGACGGTAAAGAGAAAACGGAACTAAAGAGACGGTAAAGAGAAAACGGAACTAAAGAGACGGTAAAGAGAAAACGGAACTAAAGAGACGGCAAGAATACATATTAACACAACAAATGAAACTAAAGAGACGACAAGGATACATAATAACATAAAAAACGGAGCTGATAACGAGTCTGCAATTTAGGGGGAGCCGACCTTCTTCTGTCGAAAAATGTATACATTTATCTCGAAGGGGGGTCTTAGGGGTATTTTGTTTAGCTTGACGGAGGTCTAAGGAACAAACTAAAACCCTCCCCTTAATGGGGAGATCGGTCGTTTTTCTATATCCCCTTCTCCCTCATGTTTAGTCCTATTAGTTTTCAGATTTTAAGAAGTTTGCCCCATTAGTTTGTCGATATGAAGACTTTCCGCCCCATTTCCTTTTCAATATTAAGACCTCTCGTGCTATTTAGGTATCTCTCCATCACAATCTTCCGCAAGACTATCAAATATTCTTCAACAATACGCAAATCAACCCTTCATCTTTTTCAATATTCTTAGTGTATCTTTTTCATCCGACCTTACTTTGAAAGATCATATTAACACTCTTGCTAAAACAGTTTTCCAAAAGTTAGGTGTGCTCAACCATCTCTGTGGGTTCTTCACCCCCACACAGCTTCTTGCTCTGTATCGGGGCATAGTGCGCCCCTGTATTGAGTATTGTTTGCATGTGTGGGGAGGCTCCACCTATACTGCACTTCTAGAACGAGTAGAATCAAAAGCATTTCTCCTCATCAACTCACTTCCTCTTACTAGTCCCCTACAATCTCCTTCTACACGCCGCAATGTTGCATCTCTTTCACTCTTCTATCGCTATTACAACAATCAGTGTTCTTCATAGCTCTCCCAGTGCATACCCCTCCCTTTCGGCGAGTGTGAGGCACCTGCTTTTCAACACAGTCCCACTCTTATTCTGTCCAGCTTTCCAACCCAAGAATTGGCAAATGTTCTAATTGTTTCTTCTACTCAACAAGTGAACTCTGGAACTCTCTCCCTCAATCAATCTTTCCTCCATCCTATGACATAAACTGCTTTAAACTTCGTGTATCCAAGCATGCTGACCCCAACGTCCCTTGAATTTGGCTCTGTTGCCCTTTTTTGGCTTTGGGGGAGACACTCGTACACTGAACAATATAAGTAAAAGTGATGGCCATACCCACTTGGTGAATGAAGCATGAGTCAATGTCCTACTATTGTGAAGTGTGTTGTAGAGCAGCAGCAACAACTTCAGGGGCTTGTATAATTCACCAGTTTTGGGCTACGTTACTTATTTTCTCTGCGTGCATGCTCTTACAGGAGCTAATAAATCACTAACCAAGCTTCTAGTTATTGCCGTTTTTATGAAGAAAAAAACCCTTATTTGAAAATGTAAAGTTAAAATATGCTGATTATGAAACACTAACTTAATGCAGACAAATGTTTTCAATTATTATTGCTTTAACTACAGTGAGACTACTGTTCAATAATAATGAAAAGAAATGTATGGTTTTAAAATTCGACATCGATATGATATTACATAGTTGACTAACTCAAAGGGAAAAATCTAATTCAACTTCTCCAACCCCCAAAATACAAAAATATTAATAAATACATAATTAAATACATAAATACATGAATAAATAAATATACAAATAGATAAAAGACAAAATATAATAGATAAAAAAGAACAAATGAAGATAAAAAACAAGACAACACATTTATTTGTGACCTCTATTTGAGCAATACCGTGTAGCCGTGTATTGCCAAACTAAGGGCCCCTGCCATGTGTGTATTGACTGGTGGGCTGCCGTGTCAAAGACAAGCCACAGATGGAGCAACACTTGTTTTTGTTTTGTCCACAGGTTGACACGCACATACTCTACATACATACACACATATTTATCCCTACATAGATTTACGTACACACTCTACATACATACACACACATATCTAGCCACATAGATTTACGTTCAGATGCGTGTTCAAATGCCTGGTACGAAGCTACTTTTATGTGTGGTTATACAATGGAAAGCAGGTTCTATACCAGGTATTTATGTGCACAACTGTATATGCACACATGCTTTTATATGTGCCACATAGGACGTACAGTACATATAGTAACTGTACAGGCTCAGTTACACAATGCACGCAAACAAACGACACATGCTGATGGAAGTTTATTATAAGTATAATTAGGTAAGTGTGCATGCTACTAATATGTAAGCAGCTACACACGAATGCGCGCGCACCTTGCCAGAGGATAAATCGAATGTAAATCAAAGTTTGAATTTTAAGCAGTAAATAACGGAAATTCTAGAGAATATGTGCCCATCCTAAGTAAACTATCAGTTATGCAGAGTATTATAAAATCATAGCCCCGAACCATCACTCTCTGCAACTAATATAATCCGAGTAACTTTCCACCAAACTTCAATGCACAACAGATTAAATCTAGTTGTTCTAATTTGGTTGTACATGTAGGACGCTAAGTGCTTGAGTTTTGTTAAAACTGAGTTTGTTTGTATTTATTTTCTTTATTATTATTATTATTATTATTGTATATATAATATATATATATATATATAAGAGAGAGAGAGAGAGAGAGAGAGAGAGAGATGTATGTATTTTTAACAGATATTTATTTAAAAAGACCAAACCTTCACATATTTTGTTATATGTATGAAATAAATATCTGCTTGTGAAGGATTAAGTAATTAATGCACTATTTCTCTCCCCACAGGTACGTAGGATCTCATTGAATTGATCACCAGTCAGGTAAGACCTCAGAGCTCCTAAACATTTATGTTGAGTATCGTATAGTTTTGACCAACATCGTGCGGAGATTTATGGCTGATCGTATCAGTCTTTTGCTTCTACATGCTATCTGGTCAAAGTGGGAGGGGAGAAGCGACTGTCATTCGGGTAGTGCGGGAACCACAGGGCGCCAGGGAGGACCCTTGGGGCCACAGACAGAGGCCCCAAGGGAGCGGTGGAGGCTCTTATGTGAAGGTCTTGTGACCGTAACAAAGACCCCCTTGGGTGGGGCTTCAAGGGTTAGGTCCTTAGGGAGAGCCTGAAATATACTGTGGGGATACCGTAGAAAGAGGAGGAAGCCCCTGAACAAGTGCCCACATTTAGGGACATTATGTTTAGACCATTGGGGGATCGTATGCGAGAAGGCAGATGGTGGGCCCTAGGGTGCAGTCAAATGCCTTTAATGGTTCACACAACTACTTTACCGCCCGTGTGGTGATGGGCTGGTCTATCCGAGTGAGCGATCTCTGCCATACCCATAGCTTACTCTGACTGTTCCTTTTACTTATATATCTTTTAGATCTCAAGTGACGGCGTCTCTTCCTGGATTGACCTCCCAATCTACCAAGATTGGAAGCCAAAGCGTCACATTTTTCCTTTGCCCCTCAACTTTTTCTTCATAATTGCTGAGGGGCACAAGGCCCTGGGTGGGGCTTTGGTTTCCTGGGCGTTTCCGCTCCCCGCCATGGAGTGGCTTCGGTCACCCAGGCTTTATTGTGGTCGGCAGGGAGGGTTCTGTGGGGGTGCTCGGTTATGGCCTTGGCCTTGCTCGGGGCCTTGGGGCTGTTCGGCCAGGCAGCTTGGGGAACAACAACAACAACAACTACTTTACCGCCCGATACATAAACACAAACACACATTTAGCAATGTACCCCAATATGTTCGGTACCCATTAGGTTTAGTACGGTAACCCACGTTTCGTTTCGTATATAATGAGTTATGTACCCAACACCTTCCATACCCAAATTGATGCCCACTCAAAGCTTTCAAACTGTTTGTTTTTAAATCACGAATCGTATCAAGCTTTTTCAAGATCATACTTGCAGTAATTTCGCTTAATTGGGAGTAGTTACGAAATACATTTAGAATTTGGTAATATGAATAATTAATCGAACAATCGTTTTATATAATAAATTACTTGTTATGCTTTCTATGGTAATGAGGTAAAATGTAATGGTTATAAATAGATTTTAAAATTTGAAATTAATATTGCTATTTTACTTTAAATATAAAAAAAAACATGAAAATTTGGTGTTGGGGACGATTTTATGATCCCCTTCTTGTTCCTCCCCACATTATAAATATTGTTTCTTTACTCACTCACACTTCCCGCTCTTAGTATCCACAATTTGAAGTGCAATAATGTGTCGCACCTTTACATTCTAATATCTACAGTCCTTCGATTTTTCAGTCAGTGTGTTCTGTAATGTTATCTTCCTTTGAGCTGTGTTAGTAGTAATAGAAGTGTTATCTTGTCCTAGAGACTTCCACTAATAGGAGGAGGTTGTAGCCCCTAGCCGTTCAGGGAAGTACTCCCGGCTTTTTTTTTTTCTGTGCCCCAGTTAGAAAATAACAATTCTAGATTACTCTTTTGAGATACACACACTCTTGCTTGTTTGCATAAATCCACGAGCACTACACACCCTACACTAGCTTAACTCTTTTTCCAATGTATGTTTATTTTTATGTAGGGATAATGCGATGATTGCGATCCCACCGCCCGCCACTTCGGTGGTTCAGTCACAAAAAGTCTTAATATTGACAAAGAAATGGGGCGTAAAGTCTTGAAATCGCCAAACTACTGGGCCGAACGTCTTAAAATCTAAAAAAAAAAAAAAAAAAAAATGGGGCTAAACACGAAAGAGAATAGGAGCCAGAAACACCAGCCCATCTCCCGTTACCCCTTCACGCCTCACCTCACTAACACTTCCCAGCCTATATACTGTATATTATGTTAAGCTCACCCCCGAGCCACTGTATTATGTGCAACCCAGCTCGCAACCATTCGTACGCTCCAGGACGCAAATTATGGCCTTTTTCCGGGACTACTTAAATTAACCCTTATTGTACCGGAGACTTTTTTTTTTTTTTTTTTTTTTTTTTTTAAGCTATATTTCGACAATTTTATGCAGCTTAATAAGGATCTGTGACAGTAAATATGGTATATTAAGTTTAGGATATATATAATTATGTAACTGAAGAAATTATTTTAGATAATCTATAATCATTAAATGGATAGACGTCTTTCCTAACCTTATACAAATCGTCTAATAGTTGCCAGAATATAATGAAAAGGACGCCTGTGGTACTGTATGGTGGGCCATATATTTGCTAATTTATTTTATTATATAATATTTTCTAGTTTCCTTCTCAGACCTCCTTAAAGCTTCAAAAAACATCCCCTAGACCCCCCTTCGAGATAAATTTGTAAATTTTTCGGTAGAAAAATATCCTGGCCGAAGGCTGGTTCCTCCCAAAATTAAAGGCCCGCTATCGCTTGCCAGGAAAAAATCGACACTTGAATGGCACGAAAGGTCCTAATATTGAGAAAGAAAGGGGGTGAAAGGTCT